>JAUUDZ010023881.1:0-22048 GCA_032361705.1 Panulirus versicolor | reverse complement strand
TTCCAATATATATATATATATATATATATATATATATATATATACATACATATATAATGACATGCAGTTCTCTGTATCTTGGGTATCGATGCCCTTACATATTATGTTATTTTGTTTCTCCTATCCTAACCAGAAATGTGATCTTTGATATCACTTTTGTTATCTCTACAAAAGACACTATTTCTTGAAATGACTTCTACTGCATTTACTGATATATTTCTTAAAAATACCGGATCACTTAACATAATGAACTCGCTCACTCAAATTCACGTTCTTCCTAACCATCATTTTCATGAAACGATGTCATGTAACACGAATTTTGCTAAATATCAAAATCCTTTCCATAGCTTACAAAATATGGGGCTAACAAGTGTGAAGGATACCCAAACTGATGAACACAAGAGATTACTAAAGGGCACCTGCTTTTCAAGTGCGAATATAGGGTCAATGAATATATGACACTGAAAAAAAAGGGAATTTATGTTAACTAAAATACAGTACTTATTTGATTGTGTGAATGGTAAAGATACATTAGTGTAAGTGCAGCACGTTACTTGCACCACAATGTAGATATGGGTCCTATACTTAAAGCACTTGCAAGAATTTGTAAATATGCACGCCAATAAGTATATTTCCAATCCCAACCATGCCTTTTGGGAAATGTATGAAAGGAATAGTAACTTTACCTTTCAGGTAAGATTACATTCTTAAAAATATCTAAAATATGTGCATGTTTATTATGACAAGTAAGTTATATCTAAATAGTTGATATACAGGATGGGAAATTTTGAAACTCTTGATTCAAAAATGTTTTTTTGTTTCACTTTTAAGGGAATTTTGTGAATGCTTTGAATAGTGTCATACAAACAAAATACTAATACTTACCAAAGAACTGCATGCTGTAGCTACATATGTAATATACACAAATTTGTGGGCACAAAAGTTCCACTGAAGATTTCAGGAATTCAAATTTCTGCAGAAAAATACTTTGATGCATAACACTGCATTTTTCTGTGGTACTTAACATTTGTGTTAAGGTATGATCCTAGCTGTGACACAGAGAAGAGTAGAAGCAGCACAGTCTGGTGGCGAGCTAATATTTTTGCAAAGCATAGGTTCAGTCATGAGGTGTTTTCTGCACATACCAGTGGGCATCTTTGCAATGCCTTGTCTGATGGTGTGTAACACTGTCGAATAGTATAATTACAAGAGGACTATAATGAAAAATACCATGAACCATGCTGTAACCTCATTCTTAAAAGTATGACCCTAGGAATAAGGCATAATGTCTGGTGGTCACTCACACAAAGTATCACCCCCATCCCTCCATTGGTTCCATTTATGTTGTGGAAATGAATAATACCATTTCCCTTCTGTGACCTTGACCTTCAAGATGTAGCCATAAGAATGGGTCATGAAACATCATCTGATGGTTGGTAATAGTTATACACAGCAGCATCCAAATCCTTCTTCTGGTCCCAAAATTATGGAACAGAAACAAAACACACAATGACCGACCCCAGACGTAACCAGTCTCAAAGACATGGCCATGACAAACCACCTGTTGGATAGTGATATCTGCTCAGTACTCTGGTCCCTCCACTGCTTTCAAGTTATGGACAGGAAATGAAAAATAGCATGACCGCTGCAGTGAAAACTATGTTCCTAGCCTTGAAGGTATAGCTGTGGTGATGGTACATGACATCAACTGCTGGGGAATTGTACTTGTTCATCTAAAAATCTCTCACACAGTTCAAAAGTTATGGAGCAAAACCCAAAAATATAACCCCATATGACTTGGGGGCTGAGCAAGATGCACCATGTGGTGGAGTATCATTTGGGTACATCATTATCTCAATACCCTAATTGGTTCACAAGAGTGTAACAGACACAGATGATTACTTTTGGGCTGCTGATCTTCAAGCAGGGTCCTGATAAAGAGAACTTTTTCAATTCCTTCCCATCTTCTAGCTTGACAATTCTCCATCTTTCATCAAAGAATGTTTCTTCAGATAATGTTTGATGAATGTCCTTCAAATAATGGTGCAAGCAATCAGAGATGAAAATTGCCTTTAGCATCTGGAAGATTGCAGTGTATAATGCAATTTTATCATTCTAAATTAGCATTGGATTACTTTCCATCATGACACATACATGTTACTGTGAATAATCACCAGTAATTTTCGATAATGCGAGAAAAATCTGAGGAATTGAACAGCTTAACAATACCAGGTTTTGGTTCAGTTAATGAGGTTTTGATTCAGTTGGTGAGACATACTGACAAGCTTGTAAATATAAAATCGACTATAATTGAAATTTACTATTGTCCAAACAGGATGTTACAAGTAGACTCTCCAAACACAATGTACCTAGAAACAATTCTGTGCAGATACAACTAATATAATTTCAGTATTTGCCAAGGAATTTTGAACATTAAGTTTGCTCTCCATCTTTTAGAAACTGAAATATGTAGAGGGGTTTCCAGTCCCACACTTGCACCCCTCTTAGTCACCTTCTATGACACACAAGAGATATGTAGACATTATTCTTTCTCCCCAATCCAAAGGAGGTCAAGAGGAAGGTGCAAGAGCTGAAAAGAGAAAATGAAAATTGAAGTGAGTATTAACAAACTTTAGGAATAGGAAAATGCTTTGGAAGGAGGTCCACAGTGTAAGAAATGAAAGAGAACACATGTGAATATTGAAGAAGACAAATAAGATAGTGGTAACAGGAAGTGATGAGATGAAGAGATGAAATTAGTACTCTGAAAGATCGTTGAATGTGTCAGATAACAGTGGCAGATGTGGGTGTTTGGGTTGGGAAGGAATGCGAAGTGAAAAAGTCATGGCAAGTGGTATGGTGAAAAGAAAAGCGGTGGTGAGAGCCTTGCATAAGATGAAATGTAGCAAGACGCCCAGAGTGGATGGTATTGCAGTTGAATTTCTCACGAAAGGAGGTGACTGTGTAGTTAACGAGTTAGTTTGGATTTCCAGTGTGTGTATGGATCATGGTGAGGTGCCTGAAGATTGGCAGAATGCATGTATAATGCTACTGTATAAAGGCAAGGAGGACACAGGTAAGTATTCAAATTACAGAGGTATAGGTTTGTTGTTTGTACCAGGTGAGTCATATGAAAGACTGAATGGTGATTGAGAGCACAGTGGTTGGCACAAATCATCAGACTGGAAAAGAAAAATGTGGTTTCAAGTGTGTGCAGGATGCATGGATCAGGTGTTTTTTTTAAAGAATGTGAGTGAGAACTAAGAAGAGAAACTGAGGGATCTGTATATAGCATCTATGGATCTGAAGACAGCATGTGATATATGGTTGATAGAGATGCTCTATGGAAGATGCTGCAGATATATGGTATAGTGAGAAAGCTATTAGAAGCAGTGGGGTTTTAACAAGAAAGTATGGCATGTGTGCTAGTTGGAAGAGAGGAGGGTGTGTGGTACAAGGTGAAGGTGAGTCTCTTGCAAGGGTTTATTATGACACCATGGCTGTTTACTTTTTACTGATGGGTGGTGTGGGAAATGAATGCAGTGTATGGAGAGAGGAGCAGGTATTCAATCTACTGGGGGCAAGTAGGCCTTGAATTACACATAACAGCTAGAAAGTGAATGTGTGCAAATGACACCATTGTTCATTTGTTCCTGATGCTACCTCACCTTGGTGGGAGAACCAATGAGGTTAAAAAAGAAATCTTCCAGTTGTAGTTAGTTAATATTTCTGCATATATTTACACTTCTATTTGTATATGATATTCGGTAGAGCAAAGATCAAGCAAACTAGAGCTTCCTGCTTTTATGGCTCATATATCTATTACAGCCCAGATTTTTCCTGGGTTTGCATTGAAAGCATAAATAAATCAATAAGTTAGATGAATGAGGAAATCTCTACCAGATGAGGTAATTCACTAGTATTATGTGAAGTGCAAAAAATTACAGATAAAAACAAAATATAACATAATATCCTCAGGCTGTTTGCATTTTCGAAAAAAAAAAGAAACACTGCAATATTATGTGGCCAAAGAAACTGAATTTTCACAGAAAGGTAACTAATGTGGGAAAATTATATTCAAGTTGTATGCTTATGTTTCTCCAATAGTGTTTTTGTGGGTGATCTTTTGCTTGAATAACTGAGGTGCTATTCAACATCAATGATGAAAAATACCATACCTGTTCATAAATCTGGATAGCCTTTTCATAATTTTCCATCTGTGCTGCAAACATGGCTACCTTAAGAATACACTTATTTGCTGATGAATTGTTTTCTTCACCACGAAAGTAATCAGAAGCCTGTTCAAAATGTTGGATGGCTTTTTCCATATCTGAAACCTGCATAAAACAACATTTATCACAATGGATCAAGATATTATAAAAGTCATTGGTCTGCATATCCATCTAACCATAAACATAAAAACCATTTATATACACAGGTAAAAGTATATTCAAAAGTTATTATAGTAAGCTTTAGTCCACTATAACTAATCATTACCAATATTCAAACATAAAAGTTACAAGCACAAATATGAATTAAGTGGCAGATTGTGGATATAATGGAGATAAACCCAGCCACAGACAATTTCACACAAGAAAACTTTTGTCATTGGTAAAAATGAACCATTCTATTCATGTAAGCTAATAAAATCTCCCCACCAAGCCCAGATGAGATTAACTTACAACACTTCACATAATATATACAATATATACAAATATACCAAGCAGTCACATACAAGACTTTTGCTTAGTGGTGATCTAAGCAATTACATATATTTCAACCACCCCTGGCTTCACAATGAATCCCTTTATATTTGGAAATTTCCCAACATAAAGCTAATCTTAAAACCCTCCAAACCACCTAACTCCTTCTCCTACCATCATATATCCCTTCTATCCACAAAAGAATTAAATAAAACATCCTGCTCTCACTAACATAACATGGTTTCAGATCCAACCCTTTCACCACCAAACTACAAAATTACTTCATATAACATATCTTGGATGACTTCATCGAACCACAACACCTCCTGAACAGTAGCATACCTCAACAGAGCATTTGATACTGTACACCAGCACATTCTCACATAAAAGATATTGATACCAGCCCCATAACAATGACAGAGGGCGGATGCCCAATTTCAGAGCCAACTGCCATAGCTTCACCTCTAAAACACAAATGATATGTTGGAGCTCATCATGGTGCACTTCTTTCTCCATCCCACTTCAGTCTTTCCTGTACAACCTCCCATTATCTCCAGCAAACCACAACATAGAGGTCCTTTCAACACAGACAACTTCGAAAACACAAGACAACACCCAGACACCACAATAGTAACAACAAACATGCAGCATTACAGCACTCAATTAGAATAACAGCTCATCCAAAACAAAATATCTGCATCACCACAGAAATCTTCAATCACTCTTTTCACCTATGACAGCCACGAATCGAGCTTACACCCTCTAGTCACTCCCACTGAACAAGACAGCAACCATGCAAGGCATCACACATGGGAAAGTGGGACTTGAAGGTCTGGGGAGTTTGGATTTTAATGGGTATTTATTTAGTGGGGTGGAGTTTAAGACTAAGTTGAGAGAGTAGCTGTTCAGTGCTTGTTTGGTTACTTCAAAGTATATGCATTTTGTAACTGTTATAATCACTGAGGGTAGTGGCATCTGATGAATTAAAGATAAGTAAGCAGTACACAAAAGCTGTAAAAAGGTCAAATAAAATTCTTGGATTCATAGGTAATACTTCTGAATTTCAGCCAAGGAAATCATCCTCACCCTTTACAATTCATTGGTGCATCCCCATCATGAATACCGTGTTCAGATTTGATTACCTTACTTGAAAAAATATGAACAGACTGGAGAGAGTACAGCACTGAGCTACGACGATTCATGGACTGAGAAACAAATCCTGCTGAGCCATCTAAATGAGTTAAACTATTCAGCATACAAACAAGAGTGTTAAGAGGTAATCTAATCTAAGTACTCAAAATTATCAAAAGCTTCAACAATCCAGATCTATAAAGCAATCTAAGGCTTCATCCATATGACTGTATTTGTGATAATGGATACAAATTCATGGGCAAACATTTTACCTTGAATGAGACCAAGAACTCAGAACTCTTGCTTCAACAAGACTGTTCATGTATAGAATGATCTACCAAAAAAAAAAGAGGCTGATACATTTTAAGAATAAACTTGATAAATATTATGCTTTAAGTCCCAGGCTGCTTTCATATGCATCTTAGTTAAGTGCAAAGTTTGCAAGTTTTTTCTTTATCAAAAAATCTGTATGCCTCTCTGTTCTTACGATACTAATCTGTGAGTTTTTGACATTTATTATCATAAACAGAATAAAAAAGGACCCAACAGTCTGTTGCTGTTTGAATTCCTATATATCAACAAACCATGCTGCCTACAAACAGTGTAAATGAGCACCTGGGCATAAATATGATTGTGAAAACAAGTAAGTTCCTTACTCATTTTCTCTCCACCAACACTTCTAACCAACTTTCCCCCTTCCATCTTTAATAATCCATGCCCTTTTAATACATTATTTCTTGAGCCCTAGCCTCATCTCTCATCACATCCTTTCTCTCACCTCATAAACTTTTAAGGCATACAATCTATTTAACATTTCTACACTTCTTCATAAATACCATTCAAATCTTACCTCAGTTTCATAGATCTCTGCAATGGACTGATGGTGTTTAGCAGCCATTGTAAACTTTCCCATGTCTGTGTAAATTTCAATAGCCTTCATCAAACTATTGACAGATTCTGAAAAGACAAAAAGAGCATACATCATCGGTCAAAATCTCCAATGATCAAGTCAATGAATATTCAATTACTGTAAATGTGTTCTCATAAAGGAAGTATGAAAAGATGGTAAGTAACTGGAAGAACAACTTGGAAAACTGTAATGAGCACGTGATAGATCATTATATCAATACCCAAATAATAATAAAACAATGAACATGACAAAGATATAAGTGATCAAAATTACTCCAATATTCTAAACACAAGGGTGAAACCTAAAAGCATCATTCAAAATGAAGGCATAAAGAAATCTGCAACATTTTTGAAGACGTTTAAAACAGATAAAGACAAAAGATCAGGAAGACACACCCTTAGAGGATCATACCTCTCTCAGCTACTAAACATTTTGATATCATTTGAAACTGATGTCAAGCACATATATATAAGTGCACCCATGAAATTGGTTTTTATTTTTAGAAAGTATTGCTCTATATTTAGCCACGAGTGGGCTAAGTCTATTACAGCCATTTTTGAATACTGGGATTAAATCTGTTTCATGGAAATAAAAAAAAGTGAGTGTACAGAGACCTCTTGATTTACATGTTTTTAATTAATGTCATTTCCAGAATAATACGCATTGTTCATTTACAGATTCTTTTAATAGTTGGCTTAGGAATAGCATGATCATCAATGGGCTGGCAGCATGGTAATGTGGTGTTGCTAGCACTGTGTGAGAAGCACATGTATATGTGGCTTGGGTATGCAGCTTTCCACCTTGAAGTCTTCAGAGCATGGATATAGTCTATAGTCACACACTGCTACAGTATTCTGTGCTACAGTATGCTGTATATCACGTTTTGTCCCTTGCATCACTTCATCAAAGCATCTTTCAAGTTCTCCTGGTAACAGTGGTGCTGAGAATGAAAGGCTATCATCTCTGAGGTTAACACAGATGTGCCCAAATGCCATGAGAGAGAGAAATAAAGAGCTGATATCAGGCAAGCCCTTGGAATTAGTGAATCTCCTTTACAGACTATTTGTGATAGTGCAGGGAAGATCAAGGTGAGTGCCATGTGACGGTGCAGAGAAGATCAAGGTGAGTGCCAAAAGTGCAACTGAGACCTCATATTCCCAAAGTTCTATTACAGAGAGAATGGGAAGAATGTTGAGCACTTGGGCTGAGAACCAAACTCATGAAAACATTCCTGTCAGCACACTTTGAAATAAGCAAAGACCTGGGGTATACATAATGACTTGGCAGTGGAAGAAAGAGCAGCAAAGACATACCATGCAAGTACGGGTTGGTTCACAAATTTTAGGATAAGCTCCAGTTACCACATCAAAACAACTAATGATGCTTCTTACACTGATGTCACTGATGCTAAAAATTTTTCTGAGGAACTCTCAAGACCATAATTAAGGAAGGTGGTTATTCTCCTAAGAAGATTTCTAACACAGATGAGACAGGATTATTTTGGAACAGGAAGCCTTTAAGAACACATTTCCAGTGAAAAGAATACTGTGCTAGGATTCAAAGCTGCCAAGGACTGTCTCACCCAGCTTGTGGGGGCAATGAAGACAGTGACTGCAACCTAAAATCATCAATGGTATATTATTTGGAAAATCCCAGGGCTCTTAGGGATACATGAAGCAAGTTTTCCCTGCACATTTTTATTCTAATCCAATGCGGTGGATAACAGGCAAAGTTTTGTGAGATCATTTTGCTGCAAAGCTCCATGTAGAGCCAAAGGAGTACTGTGCTAAGGAAAAAATAAGTTTCAACATTCTCCTTCTAACTGATAATGCCCTTGGCCATCCGACTTCCATATAGGACCTTAATGAGAACATTACAGTATTTTTTCTTCCACCCTACACTACATCTCTAATCCAGCCTTTGAACTAAGGGACGATATCTACTTAGAAAGCCTATTATCTAAGAACATTTGCAAAACTCATGAATGCTACAGAGAATGACCAGATGACTGTGAAGATATTCTGGAAGTTCTTCAGTCAGGGATGCCATCATGATCATCAGTGATGCCTTGAAGGAAATCATCAATATCTGTATGAAGAGAATGAGACAGAAGCTTTGCCCAATGTTTGTTTAATTATTCCACAATTCTGATGTCAACACCAACATATGAAGAACATGTGTACACATTGTGGAAATGGCAAAAAAATGTTGGCTATGATGAGGATGAGGGTGATGAGGAGGAGTAGCTAGAATTACATAAGGAAGAGCCCTTGAATGATGTCCTTCAGTTGGAAAAGGAACGTAAGATAACAAATGAAGAAGAGGTCAAGCAGGTGTGTTCTCTCACTGGCGAGAGGTCAGCTGAAGCAGTTCACTACAGTGACCTTGCTCTCACAACATTTGATGAGGATGACCTAAACACACAATACAGTTCAAAGGTGGCCCAAAATGTCCTAGCTAATATCAGGTGTTATGAAGAAATCAACAAGAGATGACAATAAAGGCTAAATAGACAATGCTAGATTACTTTTTGAAAAAAAAAAAAAAGACATGCATAAGAAGGACCCGTCAAACATCTAGTGACATAACAGCTAAACCCACTCAACCATCACCACCTATTTCACCAACTGTGTCATCTGAACTAGATGACTCCCTTCCCCTGTAACTCCTCCACTCTCTTTCCTCCCCTCCATCAGTTCCAGTAAACAATTCAGAAACAGTAGTAAAAGTGAGTGTTGGAATAAAGTTTTTATTTTCTGCTTTTATTTACTAGAATTCAATGTAGAGTACGTGTATTACATTATTCTATATTTCCTAGTACATATATACCATAGCTTTTCAATGCTAAAATATTCTACACTGTCTTATCAATAACGAAAACCCTAATCTTCACAATTTACATTGTCTGATTTCCACGTTTTTGACTAACCAAAACATCTCTATGAAGGTAATTATCGCATGCATCAAGAGGGGTCTGTATTCATTTTTCTTTTACCTACTTGTACTATAAGGGGAAGGAGATTTAAATTTGCGGGGCCCCAACTCTTTAACATTCTCCGCTATCGCACAATTCATTCCCTTTGTAATCCCTGCCATACCAAATCTCTCATACACCTCCTCATTACCTCTAGTCATATTACATGCTCCTTTCAAATAACTTGTCTCCACAGCCTGGAATCTTAACCTCTGTGACTCATTCCAGGTCCATGTTTTAGCTGCATAGGTCTGGGTTGGGAGGACTATGATGTTCCTAAATCTTTTCTTCACTTCCATACTTACAACTCCACCCTTTATTCTATTGAGGAACACAATGACTCTTCTCCTCTATACTGATCTCTTCCTTATCTCTCCTTCCATGTTACCAATTTTACTCAAGATAGCTTCTAAACACCTAAATTCTGCCATCTCTCCCAATCTTTCTCCCCTCATATCTATAACACAGTTTAGTACACTTTCTTCTCTCACTCTATAGGGCTTTGCAAAATCTATACTTTCACTTTTTATTCCTTTCAAACACCATTACCTTACCTTCACTTGTATATATAATCAAAAGCCCACACCTGCACACATCATAAAACATACTTACAACTCTCTGCAACTCCTCTTCACTTTTGGCAAACAGCACAGTATCATCTGCAAGCAGGCTTGTCACTTGCCACTTTACATCACCACCACACTGTATCTCTACACCTCCTTTACCTAGTTTTGCTCTCTTAATTCTGATACCATCTTTGTTGCCCTCCTCTGAAACTTTATTAGCTCTTTGTGCTTCTTTAGGAGAGGTGACCAAAACTGAGAAGCAATTCTCATCTTGGTTTTATGGTGTATATAAACAGCTTCCTAAACATTTCCTTATCCATATACTTGAAATCTATTCTGCTGTTTGCCAAAAGACACTTTGTCTCCTTTCCTATTCTCCTAATAAGGGAATTAAGCAACAGGTTAGGGATGATGTCTGACTCCCAATTCCTTCTCACACATAGAATCCTGAAGCTCATTTCTGGCTAGGTAATAATCATATTGAGGCCTTCTCTTACTATGTCCCATCCTCATCATTTAACATGTGTCACACCAACTTTGCAGTCTGTTTACATACCCTTGTAAGATACTGCAATCCTCCTCATTTTTCACTTCCCTCAAAACTCTCATATCTACAAATATATTCAGGAAGGAGTTCATAATTTCAGTTAGGTCATTCACAAAGATCAAGAAAAGTGATGGTCCCAAAACAGAATCTTGGGCACTCCACTGTTGACCTCCATTCATCTGGAGATGGCTCCCCTGACATATGTCCCTTGTTCCCTTTTACTAAGATAATCTTCTACCCATTAGTGAGGTCTAACCCCTTATTCCTACCTGGTATTCCAGCTTCTAAATCAACCTACCATGCAGTACTGTGTGTATCTGTGAGTGTATGTGTGATTACTACTTGTGACTACAACTTGTCTGTTAAGGGATAAAAGTTTTACATTAACGTTGCCCCATCTCTTACCTTCTAAATATGGACTATCTCTATACTCCCATGTATGTATGCAATAAACATCCAAGCCTAAGTATAATGTCCATTTACCAACCAGTCCCAACTGTACATTTCATAAAACCTCTCAACACAGGGCCCTAGTTCCTGGCTACTGAATTCTATTTCCCAATCTATGTTATCATAGAAATTACTGAGGCTTGAGTAGTTTCCATGATTATATCTCCTTTTTATTTCCTGTCTCACCTCTGTTCTTTTATGTCCTCTTTTACCTTATATTCAAACATGAGCATTACCTGATCACTCCTTTCAACTGGTGTACAGTATATAACGTTTTCAAAATCCACATTAGTATGAGTGACCCTAGCCTATGCCTTTAAGGAGGATGAGCACCCCCTCACTAAGCTCCTTCATTTGTTCTATCTTCTAGAAATTGAAATACAAAAGGAGGGGGTTTCCAGCTCTGAGCTACTGCTCTTCTTAATCACTTTCTACAACACACAAGGAATCAATACCCAATGTATCATATGTATTCTATTCTCTACATCCATATTAGTACATACCTATGAGGATAAGATAAGGCAATGATGGTGTATCATTTGCTCACATCTTAGTCTGTTCAATGACATGTTGTTACAAGAAACCTTATGCATACAGACTGAAACTTGTGTCTTTATGAATTCCCATCACAATGAGAATCCAAATCACCCAAGTCCATCTCTTAATAAATGAAATCTCCCATTACCCATACACTACCATCTCTGAGAAGTGAGTGTACCTTCATTGTTACTATTGTATACTTGTTCTGGATTGCTTCAATGCTTTGGAGGACAACATAATATTAACATCACAAGGCATTTCTTCCTTGGAGTTACTCTTTCCATTATTGTACTGTCTGAACAGGCCATCCTCCACTATCTTTTATATTCAGGGATATCTTTTATAAAGAAGGCCAATCTCCATCCCCTCTTCCCTTCCCCACATCTTCTTTTGCCTTCTTTTTCCCTCCTTACTATTGTGTACCCATATCGCCAAAACAGGTGAAACTTTATCTCTTTAGTAAGCTTTGTTCCCACAACTTGTACAATATCAGGAGCACTTTCACTCATACAATCCTTGAATTCTAGTTCTTTCCCACTAACAATTAATCCATCAACATTTGAATACATAACTTTCAATCTAACACTATCATCCCTGACTTCTCTGCAGTGCTGGCAGGGGTGCTCCATCCTCATGTCTCATTTGGCATCTGTAATGTTTTGTCTTCTGAATGTACTCATTGTTTTTCTCCCTCTCTTCCCACTTACCATTTGATGAATATCCCACTGAATTCCACCTTGCCTTATGTTCCGGTGATTTCCTAAGCACCTCCTGGTTATGATGACCTCAAGGCAAATGAACCGAAACTGGTCACCCCTTTAATACTTGATTACAATCACCAATTCTTCTTTCCTTTATTACTGAACTTGCATATGGCAAGCCAATAGCTTCCAGCAATCTTTTAATAAGTGTTTCCATCTTCTTACCCCTTTCTTTCTTTTCTAGTGTAAGATCTTCCAAAACTTCATGATCCCTCAAGTCTGTAATTACTACTTGTCATTATCTTAAATCTTAATTCTATATATGCTGTCCACATTAATCATTTCCTCAGTCATTCGATCACATTCATCCACCACCAAAAAACCATAAAAGTTTTTAAGTGCATCTTCTTCAACAAGTTTCTTGCTTAATTTCATGCTATGTGTGTGTGTGTGTGTGTGTGTGTGTGTGTATGTGTGTGTGTGTGTGTCTCAATTACAATTTGTGTGTGTACTGGAATAGAGTTTGAAACTTATGTTGCTCCCTCTCTTAGCCTACTATACATGTACCCTGTCTTTACTCCTATGTATATATGTGCACAAACACACACACACACACACACACACACACACACACACACACACCAGCCTAAGCCAGGTACCCATTTACTGCCATTCCCAGGATTTGAACTAACACAGAAAGAAAAATTACCTACCTGTGAGTGCCTTAAACAAAAGTTAGCCAAGAAAAGAGGGTAGCACATACAGCAGTACTCACCACATCTTTTGTGCCAAAGTGCATTATGGTATGAAGAAACCTAAAGGAAAATCATTTAATGAATGACAGTCTATCTATACAAACCATTGGGGTCAGTCTTCTTATAACAATTTCCAGCTTCTACAAAATTAGTGGCTGCATCCAGGCGTGATCCAGCTTTACCATGAAGAGAGGCCAGCTCAGTAAAGGCATGTCCTGCAGAACTCCACTTTTTGGCCATCTTAAACTTGTTAGCAGCTTGCTGATAGAGGTCCATTGCCTCATCCACCTTTGAGGATCCCCTACGGAAAGGTAATCAATACTGTAAGCAGCAACTTATTACATTAAATTGTTTTAAGACATTTCTACTTAAAAAAATCAATGTACTGAAGAATATCTATAAAAACTTATCTCAATTTATCATCCTTAATTTTCCATTTTCATAAGACGAAAACTCATAAATCTAACCATCAAAAGTAAGTGAATATGTTTTCCAAGTACACTCACAAGGTTTCCAGGCAATTACCACAAGGATGACAAAGTATCTGGTATCTCACTAGATTCAGTAATAATGTGACTGGTGACATATGTTATATCTTATAAAACACTTGCCAAAAGAATTGGATTTATGAACGTACTTCAGTTTGCTACAAGGTACTGTATCAACTGGAAAGAAAGAAAACTTGAAATCTGGTAACCCCAAACCAGAGTAAATTCAGAACCAAACAATGGAAAGATCTAATACCAAAGGTAACAATGATATTCTTATCATATATGTATAGTCCAAGCAAACAAGTATCTTTTTCATTAAAGCAGGAAAAAAATGTAGTCCAATAAACCAGTACATTCTCTTCTTATTTGGTCATCTTTCTCACCTTATCAAAAAAGCATCAAAAACTAATCCTTTAAGGACTTTGCCTTACTCTACTCTTTTTTCTGTTCCTACTTTTATAGATAAAGTAATAACACAAGAAGGGAGAATTACCAGCCCCCTAATCCAGCTATTCTAAGTTATCACTTACGACATGTAGGAGATACACCTATGGGTTGTATTCATTCTCCCCTAACACCAGGGATAGCAAAATGCTTACTTACTTCTTGCCATGAGAGTCCTTCTGTCTTTATTCGGCTCCTACATTTAGGAAGCTGGCCACCTCCACCAGTCAGGATCATAAGCCATTAATAGTAGTAATGCTGTGTGTGCATCTATGTGCAGAGTGCAAGTTAAATGAGTAGTAAGTGTTCAGTGTCTTTGTTGTGGTAACTGCATCATGGGCATGAAGGGTACAGGATATACTGAAATGGTGCTTGTAGCATTTTAGGGATGGGTGATATTCAGAACACTAACGGGAAAGTGTGACTCATGTCTTCAGTGGGGCTTTGCTTCTGATGAGTGGGGTGAAATTCTAGACTGAATTCAGAGGGCAGTTGTTCGGTACTTGATGTGTTATTTCAGCGTTTGAATGTTTTATCAGTTTTATACTTGTTGGGGATGGGAGGGTACATACTACTATGTGAAGCTGGGGTAAGCTTTTTATTCTTATTTTGGAGCTGGTATTTTCATTTTTATTTGGAGGTTGGTGGTTAGTTATGGTTTGGTTTGGGTAGGAGGGGTCAAGTGCTGAGTTTGCTGGAGTGGGACTGCACTGGGTGGATCTTTATTTCATGGTGTAGGTCTTGATTATCTGTGACTGTTCTCAGTTCACTATTCAGTGAGGGTTGCAGTTTCATTACATTTGCTAAGGCAGATAAGGTGTAGTTTAGAGTGGAGAAGATGCATTATTTATTGAGGAGATTAACAAATTCATTTTCTTGTTCAAATCTCATGCCTATTAGTGTCCTGAGACCTTGTGTGTTGCTTTTGAGTTAATATCACTGGCATGGGGAGTGAAAGGCATGATTGCATCATGCAGTTAGGTCAAAATACACCAAAAGATAATTATCAAAAAAGTTTGTGCTGTATTGAATGGCAATATACTGCCATCCATTTCCATGTTAATAATAGGTTAGGAATCATGGGCTTGAAAGAAAAAATATACCCAAAATGTTAAGTAAACAGTGGAAATAATGTACCAAATAACACGCAAACTATTATCCAAGCAATAAAAATCATATAAAACTCATACAGAAAATGATAAGAGAGGTATCCCCCTAATTCTCACATCCACATTTCTTCAGGACAATGAGGTAGGCCAGGTAAGGGTTTGTCATAAATTCTTTCTGAATCTAAAGATAATCATTAGTTCATGCATTAAAAAATACTGAAGAGAACTGCATAGAAAAAAAATACCTGTAGAGTATAAATAAAATACAATTTACCGTATCACTCACAAAAAATTAATATTCTCAAATGAAATGTAATTAATCGCCTCACCTTGCCTCCCTGAACTGCAAACGTTCAACTGCACCACCTTTAATTCCTTTATCTTTCTTAATGTTCAATTCATGAATTCATCATGAACCTACTAACAAGAGATGTGAAGAAAAATATATAAAGAATACAACTTACTGTTTAATTTACTAAGTGAGATGTACATTTTGACTCCCCTCCCTACACTGAAAGCATTCTATACTGCAAGCTGTTAACCACTGCTACCATATTCCAACAGTACCTTCTTGGCCTTTTCTTCATCATCTCCAGCAGCATATTCCTTGTATGGGAAACCTTTTCATCACCTAAGGACATGATGGACTGACTGATTATTATTATCCTCTCATTCACGCATTTTAATGGTAGCAGAAGCTAGTCCAAGCAACTGACTGGGAGAAATGAGGAGAGCTGTTCATTAGATATTAGAAGGTAGGGAAGGAGCCTAGTTTCTCTACTACTGATGGCTAAGTGAGAAGCCTTGCTCCTCAGGGACTGGTGGGGGAGGCAAAGACCCCTGATCCTTAGATACTGGTGCAGAAAGTGAGGAGCCTTGTTCCTCAATACTAACAGGGAAAGTAAGGAGCACTGTTCCTCAGATACTGGTGAAGGAGGTGGGGAGCCTTGTTCTTTAAATACTGTTAAGGGAGGTGAGGAACCCTGTTCCTAAGGAACTGGTGGAGGAAGTGAGGAGCAGTGTTCCTCAGTTACTAGCGAGAGAGGTGAAGAGCCTTGTGCCTCAGATACTGGGGGGTGAAATGAGAAGTACTGTTCCTCAAATACTAATGGGGAAGGTGAGGAGCCTTATTCCTCAGATTCTGGTGGGGGAGGCATTTTACTAGATCATCCTCTTGATTAACACTTTATATCTGCACAATGGAACAAAGATTCTCCCAATACAGTCCCACCTTCACATACTCAGCTTTCAATTCTATGCAGCAGTATTAAACCTGTCCCACCTTAACCACTCCATAACTTACCACCAACCCCATTGTAAAAATAAATAGCTAACTACTGTCTCACATTTCGGTAACCTTTATTAACAAATTCTCCCATCCCCAACAAATATAACACTGACAGAACACATACACTTTGAAACAACCTAACAAGCACTTAAAAACCGACCTCCCAACTTGGTCTTGAAATCCAACCTACCATACATACCATAGAAACCACACTCACCAGACAAATACAAATTACTTTCTTGCTCACACTCTGGACATCACCTATCACTAAAACACCACAAAACACTGTTTCAACATCTCATGGTCCTTCAAGCCTGTGATGTAACTAATGTAAAGAAGACTCTAACTTAAAACTCAATTGCTTTGCACTTTCTTCACATAGATGCACACATAACAGCACAACACTTTATGATCTGTGGTCCTGACTAGCTGACATGGCCAGCTTCTTGACTATGAAGGAGCCTCATAAGGATAGAAAGGATTCCTGGGGCATGAAGGAACGGAAGGTATATGTAATGGGAGTAATCTCACCAGGTCAAATCAAAATTCAATTTTACTCTGCAAAGCTTGTAAGCAGAAAAAGATGATTCAGATGTATTTATCAAGACAAAGATGGGAAATGCATTTATGTTCTGTATCCTCCATAGAGTGGAAGAGGCATTAAGATCTACTTTCAGCTAAAATCTGAGATGCCTGCAATAAAAAGCATGGAGGAAAAATAGTATAACTGACAACATTTTACTTTAATCTTGTTCTGTCACAATACCAATGTCTTCAAATGGAGAAGCTGATTAGTGGTCAGTAAAAAAATTTCTTTACAATTTACATGAAAAGCCAGTTAGTTGACATGCAAGGCAATCACCACAAACACCCAGCAGTCCGTGGTTAGGCATCTCTAACGTAAGAAAACACATTACCTGACAAGGCCTGTTTCAAACAATTTTCATGTTAGTACTGTACCATAATTCTTTCAAATTCATTCCTGACATGATACTTCATTAACAAGACCAGGACATAGGAACAAAGTGAAGCATTACCCACGAGAAAAACCTGAAAAAAATAAAATTGTCAGAGGATGGGTTCCAAATAACAACCAATAATATAAATCACTATCCTCTTACTACCAATCTAGTGATCGACATCCTACACTACCACATGGGTAATGGAAATGCCACTTCTCAGCAATCTAAGTTAAAAAGACACAAACACATACATTCCCTCAATCTGTTCCTCCATCATTATTATACCTTTTCTTTATATGCTTCTCCACTCAGATTATTCAGGGGCACTTTACACTGCTCCATATTATTCTTTTACAGTCACTTCATAAATAAAAACAGAATGTCCATCTGACTTTCTCATTCCTCACTGCCAATTCTACTTCACAGAAGCATCTCAGTTGCACCCATTTCATTAGCATTCATCTGCAACACTCCAAACAACTATCAAACTTAGTCATATATGTTCTTATCACTACTCCTCTAAAAGCCTCAGCAATTTGTTTATTTCCTAACTCAGCGTCCTTCAAAAATACCACATTCTAACTACTGTCACCTTTTTATCTCCTTTCCATGCATATGTATTCTAATTACAACCACCTATTCTTAATATGAGGCTACTTGAATTCACACCTACATGTAATTTTCTTACATACTAATACATATCCACAAACCAACATGTTCCAGCACGTTCCAGCAGTCTTTTCATAATTCAACAAACATTCACTGTAAGCCAAAACCTCCTTTGAAGCCCCTGTAATGTAAGCAACAAAAAACTTCATAAACATATCACTCAAACAAATCACTGATACACATTTACACATACATCATCACCATTTTATTCATATCTTTTAACCTGACAATTCTATTATAAAGTCTTGAACCTTCCATGTACTACAGTACCAGCATTCACTTCATCTTTGCATAGTTTGATCTATATCACAAATTTGTCAAATAAGAAATATTACCTGACATCTTTCAGACTTTCATCTTGCCTAATATTGAAGAAATATTACCTTTTATCTTTCAGACTTTTGTCTTGCCTCATTTTTTATGTCCACACTGATTTTGAGTCCCAGTGAATTTCAAATAGGTTATGTTAACATCACTATAATCCTTAAAGAATTTCATGATAGTTAAAATATTTCCCCTTCTCTTTCTTTCCTCAAATATGAATGAATTTTCATTTTGCTCCTCATAACTCATTTTGCTTAATTCTGGTACCATCCTCACTGAATTTTGTTACATCTTAGGTCCCTAACCATTTCTAAGTGCTCCATCAAGTGCACTGGCCAAACTGCCACATGTCCAAACTGGGTCAACTATGTATTGTAAAGACCTTCAAAACACCTCAGTGTCCACTCACTTGATAAATTTTGATAAAGCCCAGAAAACATTCTATAACAAGCCTTCTTACACAATTTTCTAGTGATAACTTTAGAGTAATGTTAACTCAAGGTCCCTTTCACACACATTCTTTTCACCTGTTGTTCACCAATATGGAAGCAGCCAATTCCAATCTTTATTACATACATTATGGTTAAATTTCATTCCTCCTCTGTCTAACAACTGTTGCATTTATTCCATACTTCTGAAGTCAAACTTATTAAGCTTTGTTTTCTTTTGACAAATCATTACTTTGATATGAAACGGTCACAAAACTGATCCCTAAGAGACCCAACACATAACCTTTGCTAAACTCAAAAAGGCTCCCTTATATGTACTCAATACTCTCTCTGCTTTGTAGTCCCTCTGATGCCAGTCTGAAAATGTAACTTCTTTACCAATCGTCTGTGGGGAAAGTCTCAAAGCCCTTCTGGTATTCCACAGACACATAATCCATCTATCTACTCTAATAAGATGCTAACATTAAGTTCAAAAGATTCTTTGTACATGATCTCTTTCTGAAATCATGGCATGTTTCACTGCACAAGTTCTTGCAAGTCACAAAATCACTCGTTTGTCTATCAATCATCTCTAGTTTCTTGTAGGCCATGCTTCTTAATGACATTAGTTTGCAATTCAGAATTACATCTGTCACCTTCTTTGAGCACATGCTCAGGTGTATGTGTATTTCCTTGTCTTTTTTCATCTCATACTTTAGAAATTGGTCCTGTCACAGAATACATCTATTTCACTGGAACATTACATTCATTACACTAAACTAACAAAGTTGAGTACCAACTCACCTCTTTCCATCAAGATCACCCATTACTTGATCTCACCCTATATTCACAGGTGCCAATTACTCATGTCTGATCACACCTATTGCTCATAATCTTACGCTGCCCTGATATCTGATCCAAATCCTCAAAACTGCATTTGCCATCCCTTACTTCATTGCTCCTGACAGCACTCTCCCAGGAAGATTTGCTCAGCTTTTGCATTCTCTCTATGAAACACAAATATGGTTTCACATGTCTTCAAAGATTTCTGCAAATGTCTGGTTTCATGTTTTCTTTAATATATAACAATACATATTTATGAATCTGTTGAAAGAGACCCTAATTGAAGTTCGGTGCTGTAGCAACACCAAAAATCAAGAGAAAGTCCTCAACTAATTCTTAATACAAATCTATATACAAATCAATAAAAGCACAATCAATCTTAAGCCAAAATAAATTAAAAAAACTATCAAAACTATTACAGTACAGTAAGAAAGTAAAAATCTAAACTCTGCGAACCAACAGCAAATCATTCATTCTAAAATGAAGTATACATACAGTAGTTCAACAAAGATACAACAGTTCAATAAAGGAGACCAAAATACAATATACAATTATATACAAATCAATAAAAGCATGATCATTCTTAACTCAAAATAAATCAAACAAAAACTATCAAAACTATTGCAGTACAGAAAAAACTAATAAATCTAAACTCTGCAGAACAACTGCAAATCATACACTCTAAAATGAAGTATACATACAGTAGTTCAACAAAATTATTACAGTACAGAAAGAAATTAATACATCTAAACTCTGCAGAACAAATGCAAATCATTCACTCTAAAATGAAGTATACATACAATGGTTCAACAAAGAGCACACCAAAATACAGCATACAACTATATACAAATCAATAAAAGCATGAACATTCTTAACCCAAAATAAATTGAACAAAAACTATGAACTCTTACAGCACAGAAATTAATAGATCTAAACTCTGCAAAACAGCAGCAAATCATTCACTCTAAAATGAAGTATATATATATACAGTAGTTCAACAAGGGAGACAACAAACTAAAAGAGGGATTATGTAGTCTGTATCATATACATCTACATAAAACCTAGCCATGTCTAACACTTCTAAAACTAAATTTCATCTTCCTTCTTTTATGATTTTCTATTTCCTTTGATAAGTCAGCAGTTTCATCACTCAATGAAATGAACATCCTTGCAATTATTGCAACATTAAATCTATTCTGAAATCCTTCACATCATAGGACTAGCTAAGTTTGCCACAAAAACTGGGAATCTTCGCAGTTACTCCAATTAAAGACCTCATTCATCCTTAAAAAGAGTATTGCTCTCAGAGGCAAGGCAACTCTAGATCCATATACGTATTTAACAGAGTTCAGTTTACAGCAATTTGACTGCTTATCTCCCAAACTGACTTCAAAATGCAGTCCACCTTCCCTCAGCAGTTATGCTGATTTTCTTTTCAAGAGATACTAAATTTCTGCTCCTGGATCTAGATATCTGCATGCCTCCATCACAAGTACGGCCACGCATTATAAAACAAACCACTGCATCAGACGATTAGTGTGTGGCTGCTGGCATCTTGACAACAGCTCCAGGAATCTCTACTAGTGTCTTTCCTAAGAACTACAACCAGTCATTAAAACAAATGCATCAATCATTCTATCATGTACTGCACCATAAAGTAGTACTAAAGTAAAATATAAATACAGTAATCAATTCACTTCAGAACCATAAACAACCTAATTAAGTTTAACTCACATAAAGCCCACTTTTTTTCTCAATCCTTTCTAAAACTTTTCATGACTTTCTTCTTGGGTCGGTGGTTTTACCATTTAATGAGCTAAACATACTTGGTATAACTGTACCATCTAATCTATTCAGGAAACCACTACATTACACAGATACAAATGGCTGCCCCTAAAATAGTGAGTCTTTCCCAAAGACATATCTTGTGAACAGTTACTCCCTTTACAAATAAAATATAAAAAAGGGCTGATTCACCCCTGAATGGAGTACTGCCTATCTATGGCAGTTCTAGCTTTACAGAATTTAAATCTAAAGCAACTCTCTCAAACCAAACATTGAAAGTCACTCTGTTTTCCATTCTCGTTTCTATAGATATTACATGCTACTGTTACCGAAACCTGGCTCCCTACATGCCTTTACCATTAACTAAAGAATGCAGTTCTGAGCAAGCCACTGCAATGAATACTCCAAATGCTTTAAAAATCACACCT
>JAUUDZ010023862.1:0-11196 GCA_032361705.1 Panulirus versicolor | reverse complement strand
TACGTGTAAGTCGCCCGCCCACCGCCGCCTCCTCCTCCTCCTCCTCCTCCTCCTCCGCCTCCTCGGCCATCCGCAGGTCGAGCGGGTGTGACGTCAGAGCTGGCTGGCCGCCTCCCAGCTCCCTCCCTCCCATTCACGCAACGCCCACTGGGAGGGAAGCCCTCGTAGGTCGGCATAGTTCTCGATAGAGATAGTTGGTCAGATGAAGAAGTGGAAGAGGGGGTTGGACTAGGGAAAGTGTAGTTCTGAGATGTGAGAGGGAGTTGGAGGGTATACATATACACGATGTAAGGTGCATGTCCTCTGAGGTGTGGAAGATTTTTGCTGGAAAAGTGTTTTTTGGTACTTCATTCATGCCCCTCCGGCAGCCTAGGTTGGTGCGTTCTTTGTACGGTATCTGGTAGACACACCCATTTGAATTTGAATTTTTTTTTCTATCATAAACAAGTTTCTCTGTATTTCTATACTTAAATGCACTCTTAGGAAGTTTTTACAGTTTCCGCACCGTAGTTTTTTTGTGAGCGATATGTATTTCCAATGATATTTAGTGTGTTTTTTCCTTTTTCGCCCAAAAACATTCTTGGGGGAAAACGTGTGAGTGACGGGGTATTGAGTGGAGGGGGAGAGGCACAGACGAGTGATTTGCAGTAAAAACAGAGGCAAAATCGTGCGATTCACAACGTTAAATACCATCGGAAAAACATATCGTTTCTTTTTCCTTGTGGCCACACACACACACACACACACACACACTTACACACACACTAGACCCCCGCCTGCTTGAGGTTACACAGGAAGGGAAAAGTCATTTTGGCGAGGCTGTAACTAATTGTCTCGTGAAAGCACTTCTCACTCCAAAGGAGTCTTTATTACCCAGCCACTGGAAGTAGAGTAGCTTTAGCTTGCAGGAACCTTTATAAAGGTCTTCGGTAACATCTGGAAACTTTTATGGATATTGGTCCCGGGGTTGTTATATATGAATAGATGAGTGGACGTTCATGTACATATGCTGCACTGAAGCTCTCATCGAAGCCAGGCCTTCTGGGAGACTTCAGAGAAATGGCTTGATAGTAAGAAAGCAGAATAACCTATCATGGAGTTATTAGGGCACAGTATATGTATGTCTAGATCTTATTCATTTCACTAGAATATAAATGTTACACTATGGTAGGTTTTCTCTTCCAGTTAGCTTATACATTCAGCCGCTTTGGCTGTTTGACACAATGATGAACACAAATTCTGACAGCCAGAGAGTCAAAACTATCCAACAATTTTACAGAAAATTGATTTGAAAATGCCGTAAATAACTCATCGAGTTATAGCCAAGACATGATTGCAGGTCAGTAAGGCAGTTCTGAACAAGGCTGTTGTAAGAATGCGGACATTTTCATGGCTGGCGAATTTCCACTCGCGTCATCGAGGGAACAGTCGTAAGTGGTGCGACTCCCAGGGTCTGGTAGGTGTCTCATGAATGGATCGGGTGAGGATCAGACCGCTGGGAGAAATGCGAGTCGGTCGCATACGAAACCCACCTCCTGGAACAACCTGATGTCCGCGGAGGAACCGCTCGGGCAGTCTCGACGTTTCTGGCATCTGTGTTTACGTTGAGGCTGACAGACAGACAAACGGGTGGTATAAACGTTAAAAAAAAAGGAAAACAATGAAGAACGCTTAGGACAGAGACCACATAGATGTACCAACAAATGAGGAAAAGAATGAAATGCTTAAGTGGTGTTTTGGGGGCGTCATATTAAGTGGTGTTGGGGGCGTCATATTCTTAGCTGGCTGTAGCTATATCAACTCCGTGACCACTTCCTGGAGCCCGCCGTGCCAAGTGTGTGCACGTGAGGGTCACCAGTGGGCGTAAAGGGAGAGTAGTGGGTGTGGAACGTCCGCGAGAAGGCGGTGTAGGAGAAAGGGAATGGGGGTTAGACAGAAGTGGATCTGAAAGAGAGATAGGCAAGGAAGAGCAGTATTTTGGTGAAATATTAATGTGTGTTGGACAGTAAGTAAGATCGGGGGAAACTATGAGCTAGGCTAGAGGAAAAGACAGTGAATGCGAATGGTCGACAGAAATGAGGACATTTGATGAGGACGACGGTGAAATGATGGGCATAGGAGGATAATAACGAGATTGAGAAGGCTGTAGTATATAAGACTGGTGGCCTCGCGACAGTATGAGTAAATTTATATAAGAGTACAGATAACAGGGTACCTGGTGGGTCCATGATGCGGTGATTAGCAGTCTTATTCTTATCTGTGGTAGAAACAGGATAAAGCTGTGAAGGCATCTCCCCACCCACCTCTCTCTTTGGCTCAGATACTGGCAGGGGAAAAAAAAAGATAAGATACACCTTGAAGTATAGAGAAAGATAATGCCCCGGACATTTTATAGGAAAATGTGAACGGAAAAGTTTCCTACTACTTATGCAAAAGGTTGCATTAAAGACAAAATGTATATCATTCCCTGAAGTGGGGTTATTTACTTAATTCATTTACTTGTCTAGCGTTAATATGAAGATACTGTTAGTCATTGCACTGACTGCATCTGGTAATACTTTATTCCAGTGTTATGCAACAATTCAACTGGAAGAATATTTGCTAATTTCGATATAACATCCTCTTCCTTATATCTTCAAACCATTATTCCTGGCCATTGAATCTCTGTCTAGTGTGGAGACATCTTTAAATGGTATGTTGTCGGAATCATTTAGTATTTTGAAAACTTCTCATAGAATTCTACTCTTCAGACTTGGCGCTTTTTAAGTCTCTAAGTCTCCATATGAGGCTTTTATTTTCAAAAGTGACGGACTTAGTTTGGTTGCTTTTCCATGAGTGCGTTTTAGTAATTATACATCTTTGATCGAGCTTGAAGACCAGAGCTGAACAGCGTATTCCAACTGACGTCTGACGTTACAGAATGGGTATTGTATCCTATATTCTATAAGTTTACATTCCTAGCTGTGAAGCCTAGCCTCTTGTTTTTAGCATCGTACGTCAGTCTCGAAAATCACGCCATAGTCATCTTTAACTTTTAATAATAGTTTACTGTGTGTTTGATACTCGTGATCAATTATTTTGATTTTTTTCTGCATTTGATATCGATTTGTCATGTCTCTGAACATTCTATAAGTTCGTATTCTTTTTTGTAATGTTCATTCAGGCATTCTCACTTTGACTGAGTTACATTTCCTAAATTCTTATCGTTGGCAGAGACCAGAATTCTACTGGTGATTTCTGTCTCTCTCCGAGTCGTTGATGGTAGGTAGGTGATGAAAAGGTTAGGGTCCCAGGACTGAACCTTGTCGTACCCACGCTCGTCACGTGAGCCCAGTTGGACGCTTTCCCACTTCACACCTCACGTTGTCGCCCTTTGCCGAGGGCGTTTGCCTTACACTGCAAATGAAGTAGCAAGAGAGCGTTGGGCGTTAGAGGACAGCAGGAGACTTGAAGGAATTGCAGTACGCGCAGAGGGCAATAGTGGGAGCCTGGGGTTGATAGCGGGCGTTCATTAAGAATGAAAGATGGGCGCAAAGCAGTGGGAGTGTGATGACTGGAGCGAGTGGGAGAAGACAGAAATAGACTGGTAAGACAGGTGGTGCGCGTAGGAAAAACAGCAGTGGATGTGGGGTGGGGGGCTAGTGGTGGGTGTAGGACAGTGGTGGGTGTGGGAGGACAAAACTGGGCGTGGAAGTGTGGTAGAGGGCGTTGGAAGCGTGGTGATGGGCTTGGGAGTGTGGTAGTGGGCGCGGCATTGTGGTAGGGGGCGTGGTAGTGTGCGTCGCAATGTGGTAGTAGGCATGGCAGTGTGGCAAGGCCATGGCAGTGTGCTAGAGGCCGTGGCAGTGAGGTTGAAAGATGCATATGATGCCAAAAGTGAGAACAACGGACGTGGTATGGTCGTGTCAGGCAGAAATTTGGGGGAAGAAAAATGAGGGGACTGAAAGGAGCGAGGAGGAATGAGGGAGGGAGCAGTACTGGCTAGTGATTGCGGGATAGATGTAGGGAGTGTGTGAGAGGTGGTTGTAAGTGTGGGAGAGGTGGTTCTAAGTGTGGAAGAGGCGGTTGTATGGGAGAGGTTGTGGGAAGTGTGGGAGAGGCAGTAAGGTGTGCGAGAGAGGCGGTAGGAAATGCACCATCGCTGGTATGATGTCGTGGTCTTGTACTATACGTGGGGGTCAGGTCAGAGGCCGGACCACCACTATACCGCCGCGCTCCCGGGGTTATATGGTAACCAACCATACCCCCTCCTGCCGCTGCGTGCTACCTCACTCACCTCAAGGCGTGACGAGCCACGCCAAGTGTTGCCAGAATAATGTACAAATCCACAAGGCCAGCTGACCACTTGTTGGGACTAGATGGGAGGAGAGAATTCCCCCGTCACATCACTACATACATAGGGGTGAAAAGCAGGAGGAACGATTCCCTAATTCCGAATCAAAGAGACAATTTCTGGTTTAACGCGCCCTCCGTGATAACCGTTGCTTTTCAAGTTTGATGTGAAATAAATGATTATTTCCATCGATTGATGAGGATATTCTGTGCTGTATCCAGTGAACCTCTTAACCCGATCACTTGAGTAAAGCATGACTCTACCTGATGTATCGGTGCCCCAAGGTTTTTGCCTGTTGACAGAAGAAACATTCCGCTTCGGGACGATGGACGCTGACCAATAGCGAAGGCACGCGTCCGTCCCGCCCGCTGCTGCTGCTGCTATTGTCTGTGTCCCTGTTGCGACCTGCACGATTCGGAGAGGAGTCTCGAATCTTCTTAAGTGCTCATTAGTTCATATTCCACCATATATACACTACCCACATATAATAGTAGCTTTTTACGGCGTAGGATTTGTTTATTCCAGCGATTTTCTTTTTTTTTTCATGTTATATTTATGCATTAGGGAGCAAAGCCCACCGCCCATGAAATACAAGTTGTGAAGCATCAAATGGCAGAATAGATTCTAATCCTCGAGAAAAACTCAACCAACTCTGTTACCGAACGATATCAGCTATTTTATCATCCCTTTAAAGTTCATTATACACGATCATAACGCTCAACAACTTTGACCTGATGATATAAGGTTAACATTTTGTAGTCGTTTGGTAGAGACGCTGTCAGGACCACCATAAGCAACTGGTTTATGCGATGGTCGTTTAGATACGTTAAACTTCACCTTGAGCACGATGGTACGACCCTTGGGCATGACTGGGAGACATTATGACGTGACCGTAATGGAGATACATGGGTTATGAAAGTCGTGACGTCAAAGATACATAGAAGAACGCATTTGCAACCGCGGTGAGAAATTACAAGCTCCATAGATCTTATTTTATTTCCTTATATAAACCTAATGGGTCAAAAATTTTAGCCCCAAGGTTTCAGTGGGTTATTAAAGAGAAATCTTACTCGTTTCTTATACAACCTTTACAAATGATCAAGAAGAGTATATCCAGATTTTTCAAAATGAAAAGAAATTTAATTGTTCGGTCGCCAGGCTCAACGCTCACCGGACCATCGCCATAACGAGCATGTTGGATCTGGCGAGTTTGTTGCCAGTGTTTGTCAGGATATATTGTCTCGTTACCAAGATAGCCCCTTCAGCATGGTAAGTTAAAGCCCACCCTTCTTCTACAAGCCTGAGGGAGGTGCCACAGAAGTAATTCACGGTTGTTTTTACCCATGCAAAGGTTGGGTCCAGTAGGGAGTCGAGGTCGTAGCTGATGACGGTAGGAGCTAGGCACGAGCCGGCAACAGCACAGGGTCGGAGGGTGTTATAAAATCCACCACCAAGCTACAGTTTGCTGCTTCTCTTTTCAACAGATAATTTTCACATTTTACATGCTCATCTTTTTTCGCATTAACATGGTATTATAATATGTTATCTTTCTGATTTAGGTGCTCGCCTTTTAGTTTTCTTATTAGATGCTAACGTTTGTTTCAAGTCCATTTAAGTAACTTAAGTAAGGTCGAACCAACATTGTTCTAGATTAGGTTAACAGCTACTGTTCTGGTCAGGCTGTCAACACTCGGAAGATGTACCTTTTAAAGGTTCGACCCTTAAACAGTCAGTGTTTAAAGCCACCAGTTCAACTGATACATTTTACTGTGAAACTTTTTAGTTCATGCATTTACTCACTTCACTTTAGCAGAGCAAGGTTAAACTATGGTTAATCACATGAACGGCTAATGTTATGGGGTAGATGAAGTCCAAGAGAACATGGTTAACCTATAAAGCTTTGTTCAGGATCCCACGGGGCAGTAAGTGTGTCCGCTAGTATGTATGTTCTGCGTGTCTGCGGAAACACGCCATGAACGTACAAGGCCTGGTATTACCACACCGTGAGATCATGGTCTTCACCATAATGGATCATGGTCTTCACGTCCATAAGTCATGGTCTTCACGTTCATTAGATCATGGTCTTCACGTGCTTGGAATTCTGTAAGCGAGCAGGTTGCGTGCGCCTTTAGCAACCTTTTGCTAATATAAACAGGTCCCACCAGAGGTCAGGGAGTTCTCGCCTGATTCTGTTTGTTGTAAATACGTAAAGAAAAATTGTATTAAGGCAATTTAGTTGCTGCCGCATACCGCTGTCGAGGGTGCGTGAGACGGGGGATTTTGAAACAGCCGATGTGTGTCCATTTATTTGTGTAAGCCTGTACGAACTCTCTAAGTTCGAAATGACAAACGCGAACAATGAGTTTAGAAAATTCGGAAGTCTGAAAGCGTTTGGAAACGTTAACCTTGTGTTACCATCACTTCCTGTCAAGGATTCATTACGTGGTTAACCAATAATAATGGATGACCCTGGCTTATTTCCTAGTGACTCAGAAGAAGTCATCACAGAAAAATCTCGAGCCTAGAATGTAGAGAGCAGCGAGTAAAGACTGAGTCATTGTTTTCTCTCTTAAGCTGCTGCTTTTGAGACAGCTCTTGAGTAAGTGCACAGGTGCGTGTTTTTTTTGTTTTTTTTTTGTTTTTTTTTATATGTTTTGGAAAATCTTGCACTCTTAGTCAACTTCCAAGTTTTTGAATGAACTTGATGCAAATGTGGTGAATGTCTTAGTTTACATGAACTATCACTTACATTATATATATATTTTTTTCTTTATGTTGAAGGCTCCATCCAGTCACGGACAGAAACATCAAGGCGGGGCCATAAAATGAAATATAAAATTATGAAACTGAAAAAGACAGAGGAAAGTATTTCCTTGACCGACAGAAGTCCATAAGTGTCAGTGTAATCAAATCTCACAGAATTTTCGACCTCGGTACGCAGGTGTGATGTGGCCAGCATTACTTCTAACCGGGTTTTATTTTTTTTTTGGCTTCGCAACTCATGCTGTGTTGGTATTTAGTCGCTAGGACCTTGAGGGAAAACATAGGATCAAGACTGGATCTAATCTCACTCCGGCTGCACCGCTTTAGAATAATCTTATTGCTACGGTCTAGATATGTTTGTCATGGTTCTGGCTACGTAGCCACGCAAAAAGAAAGCTAGTAAATCATGGCTTGGCATCTTATTTCCTATAATTCTGAAGATCCTAAATATCTGTCGAGAAATAGCTTACCAATATCTTTTAATCTTTGAATATTTCGTAGAATATCGTCTGGGTATGATTCCTTCAAACAGTCCATCATGAAGGCTGAAGGTTGTGATCAAGACGACAACAACTGTGTGCTGCCGTAGCGGTGGTCATGATATGTCTATACTGACCTTGGCACGAGCCCAGCCAGCTCATGCTATATGATGTGGTAATTTTTCTTGATCAACAGAATGATTATAGTCGGTGTTTTTTTCTTGTATAATTCTCTTTCGGATATTGGAATATTAGTCAGTCTTATTACTAAATGGCAGAACGGGCCGGCAATAGAATTAAAAAAATGGCCTGAAACTGCTTAAGTAAAGATTGATATATTTTTAATAGACGTCATGCCTGCTGACCGCCTCCTGTTGTTACTTACTGGCGTCCTATTTGGATACTTCCTGACGAAGGCTGTCAAACGAGCAAGTTCCCCTCCCTGGCGAATGAGTTACATCGATTACTATAGCCTACGTTAGACCGCGGAAGACATTACCACACTCCACCCCCCCCCCAATCTCCTTCCTAACAGTGGGACCGACGCCTCCTTGGCACACACGTATGGGGGCGAGGTGCTGTGAGTGGGCCAAATGGCACTCACTCAATCATCCGCCACACTCGAGGCTTTTAGGCATCGGTCATGCGGAGGTGTATGTATGTATGTGTGTTGGTGGATGGCTGTGTGGGCCCGGGAGGTTTCGAAACCTCCTGCAGCTCCCAACACCAGCTTAACCCTTACACCCACATCATGTCTTGGACACTTATTGGTTATGGGCACTACGCGCGACGGGTCTTGACAAACTAGAGGACTTGAAGACCCGACATGCTACAAGTCTTGGATATTCACAAGCGTGAAGAAGCGACGACGACATACGACAGGTCACCGTAACAGGTCACTGTAACACACAACAAGCACTACAACACTTTATACAAGCATGAGACGCCATCATGGCACAAGTCTTTGATGCTTATGACCGCGAGGGCGTAAAGGACTTTAAACACGCTTGACTTTAATGAGGATATATAGAAAACGCATGTGGTGGCATCTGGAAACTGAAACTCGTTAGGATTATCGGCTCGATTCAAGGAAATGGTGCCTAGCCTAGTTCTGGGAAATTGAAAATAAGTCTTCTCTACTACATCAGTTTTCTAACCGTTCATAATGAATTTTTGTTGCTAAGATCATCATTCATAGTAGATGCCAAGTTATGTTAGCTCAACATTTTCCCGGCTAGGTTAGGTAAGGTACGGCCATACGCAGGAACTAGGCTGTGGCTCAGAATGGGTAAATTGTTTTTCCACACTTGCCAGCAAAGCCTCTTGATGAAAGTTAATTTATATATTGCGTGTGAACGATGGTTTCCATAGTCACTAAGAATGATTTCATGAAATAACCTTTTTCTGTAACATTTCTATCTCAGAATTTGAGATAAAGTAACATTTGTGTTAGATTTTTTTTTTTTTCATATTGTATGCAATTCTGCAGATATTTGAGAACCTGTATGAATGTATCATGTATATACTGTAGTAATTATAGGCTGTTTTCTGTTGGTAGTTTGCCCTTGATTTTTGTCTCGGTAGATTACTGTCCTGCGATTTAGATTTACGAGTGATATTGATAGCAGGCACTGATAATCGTCATCGTAACAAATGTGATTTTTTTTTTTATTTTCCTCAAGTTGCCTTATTTCAAATAGCTGGAATTAGTCGTTCATAATTTGTTGCAACTTCGTTTAAATTTGCAATTGTCATTTAGTTATTTCCTCACAGGTGAGCATATTTTGTCAAGGAAGGAACCTCATCTTTATTTGTACTGTCATGAGTCATGTCTATATAGTACAAAAGCAAAATTCAAATGGTGTTCAAAGTGTTCACATAAAGGAATACGAAGGAATTTCATTTAATAACAGACGACTTGGAACTTTCAAGGTTCTTTGTGATATATCAGACACTCACAGATTAGTGTGGTATAGGAGTAGAGAGGTACACAGATGTTTCAAAGCGACAATATTTTTGCAGACACTTCTTGTAACTAAGGTGGCGCAAATACTATTAGTCATGGGGCTTCAAGCGAAATAATATTTTTTTCCAAGTCTATTCTCATACGTATATATGGTTCTGCTTTCACCCTCTCTGTTTGGTAAATCATTATTATATATTGAACAATTCTGTTGAACAATTACTTGGTCTCATTCGAGGTAAACCGTTGGCCCACGACATTTTATATATGGCAACGAGTATGAATAATCAGACGGTTCGAGTCATTAAGCCGCTGCTTACATTGTGATTATGGAAGACTTTCTTAATTTGAATACTGGCATTATATCTTCTCTTACGATGAAAGGTAAATGGAATATCGAAGGAAGAAGGATGTGTGTTATCGGAAGGGGAGAATTAGGGGCCCGAAATAAAAGAAATTGCATCAGGGTCTAACATGTCTTTCCTTGGATCTAACGCTTAGTATGTCATGGTATGGTTTAGGGCCTCGAATAAAGGAAGCCCTCCAAAATATACGATTACAAAAGTCTCGTCTGCTAGATTATAAATCACAGACAAATCTATTGAACGAAAATCTGGTGAATAGAAACGTTTTCTTTTCGTGTTAGCAAATGGGAAGCTGTATCTCTTTATCCTGTCATTTTTCTCTGATATACGTAAGCTTTCTTGGAACTGTTTGTGTACATACTTAGAGAGACAGTTTGTCGGTCTTAAATCGAGTATCTTTTAGTATTGAAAACAAATGCAAGTCAATAGTTAAGAATATTAAGGTGGCCCAGAATTCTGGTTGGCTTAAGGCCCCCATGGTAGCTTAAATCCGGCTCCCTACAACATACACACATACACATGGCCTCATTACCAAGCCTAGATTTCCTCTTCAGAGAAGCCATGTAAACGTCCCTTGAAAAATCAAGATAATTCCTCAGGTTGGTTCATGCATTGCGGAATCAGTCGTGGATAAGTTACTCATTTCATGAACTAACCCCAACGGAAGCAGCATAATATCTTATTGCCATTTGCCTTGGCATCACTTCGACAATTTGTTTCCTTTTTAATATCTTTTGTACTAGGAACAGATTGTCCGACTTCTTAGATGTGAATTGTGGTGCTTTTTTTTTTTTTTTGACAAAACTGATCATACCACTAGAATTACATACGAGGAAATTTGAAACTGTTATTGAAAATCTGGGATAGGCAAGGTGTAACTGGCTAGACGTTGGGAAGCCTTGCCAAATCATGGCTTCCCGTAACGTCAGGACATCTGATATCCGAGTTGTTGACCGTTGGAGGTTGGGATGGTGCAGATATAGTCTCAGTAGGGTCCGGGATTGTCTTTATAGAGGGGAGAGAGGGAGTTTGAAGGTAGGTCTGTCCTTTTCGATGTTTTTTTTTTTTGTGTGTGTGGTTTGTGTTTTCAACTCTATTGTTTGATGGCCATACTACTCAGCCACACATGTCTGACGCACACACACTCGTTCTCAGGGTAGATAGGGGCGGTAAGGCTAAAGGGCTGTGTCACTGCATAGAGACTGCTGGGCCAGACAAGTACCAAGGAAAGTGTTTGGGAGAGCAATTAGGAAGTTCTCTATGTGGGGGGGGGGGGGGGGGGGCTACACCCAC
>JAUUDZ010023841.1:0-11196 GCA_032361705.1 Panulirus versicolor | reverse complement strand
ATATTGACATGCACATATTCATTCTTGCCGGCTTTATCCTATCCCGTCGCCACCCTGCCACACATGAAACAGCATTAATTCCCCATTCTCCCCCCACCCCCACCTCACCTTCCACCCTTCAGCGAAGTAGCTTCAGGAAAAGAGAAAAAAGGCCGCATTCGTTCACACTCAGTCTGTAGCTGTCATGTGTAATGCACCGAAACCACAGCTCCCTTTCCATATTCAGGTCCCAGAGACCTTTCCAAGGTTTACCCCAGATGCTTCACATCCCCTGGTTCGATCCATTGACAGCACGTCGAACCAGGTATACCACATCGTTCAAATTCATTCTATTCAATGCACGCCTTTCACCCTCCTGTATCTTCAGGCCCCGATCACTTAAAATCTTTTTCACTACATCTTTCTACCTCTAATTTGGTCTCCCGCTTCTTCTTCCCTCCACCTCTGACACGTATATCCTCTTTGTCAATCTATCCTCATTCATTCTCTCCATGTGACCAAGTCATTTCAACACACCCTCTTCTGCCCCCTCAACCACAAGCTTTTTATTACCACACATCTCTCTTACCCTTTCATTACTTACCCAATCAAACCACCTCACACCGCATATTTTCCTCAAGCATTTCATTTCTAACACATCCACCCTCCTCCGCACAACCCTATCTATAGCCCATTTTTGCTCTCCGGGATAACGTTCTCGCCTTCCAGACATTCTTTAACGCTCAAAGAACCTTCGCTCCCTCACCCACCCTGTGACTCACTTCCGCTTCCATGGTTCCATCCGTTGATAAGTCCACTCCCAGATATCTAAAACACTTTACTTCCTCCAATTTTTCTCTTATTCACATTCAATCTCAACTTTCTTTTTTCATACGCTTTACCAAAGTTGGTCACTAACTTCAGCTTCTCATCCGAATCAGCCACCAGCATTGTATCTTCATCGAACAACAACTGACTCACTTCCCAAGCCTTCTCATCCACAGCAAACTGCATACTTGCCCCTCTCTTCAAAACTCTTGCATTCACCTCTCTAACAACCCTATCCATAAACAAATTAAACAACCGTGGAGACATCACGCACCCCTGCCGCAAACCGACATTCACTGGGAACCAATCACTTTTCTTTCATGCTACTTATACACATGCCTTACATCCTTGGCAAAAATTTTTCACTGCCTCTTGCAACTTACCTCCCACACCATATTCTCTTAAAACTTTCCACAAATCATCTCTATCAACCCTATCATATGCCTTCTCCAAATCCATAAATGCTACATACAAATACATCTGTTTATCTAATTACTTCTCACGTACATTCTTCAAAGCAAACGCTTGCTCCACACATCCTCTACCACTTCAGAAACCACACTGCTCTTTCCCAATCTGATGTTCTGTACATGCCTTCACCCTCTCAGTCAATAGAATCCCATATAATTTCCCAGGAATGCTCAACAAACTTATGCCTCTGTAATTTGAACACTCACCTTTACCCCCTTTGCCTTTGTACAATGGCACTATGCATGCATTTCACTAATCCTCAGGCACATCACCATGATCTATACATACATTCAGTATCCTCACCAACTAATCAGCAACACAGTAACCCCCTCTTTTAATAAATTCCACTGGAATACCATCCAAACCTACCGCCTTGCCGCTCTCATCTTCCACAAAGCTTTCAGTACCTCTTTGTTTACCAAACCATTCTCCTTGACCCTCCCACTTCGCAGACCATTCAGACCAAAACACTCTATATCTGCTTCTCTATCATCAAACACATTCAACAAACCTTCAAAATACTCACTCCATCTCCTGCTCACTTCATCACTACTTGTTATTACCTTCCCATTTGCCCCTTCACCGATGTTCCCATTTGTTCTCTTGTCTTACACAATTATCTTACCTCCTTCCAAAACATCTTTTTATTCTGAAAATTGAATGATACTCTCTCACCCTAACTCTCATTTGCCCTCTTTTCACCTCCTGCACCTTTCTCTTGACTTCCTGCAACTTGCTTCTATACATATCCTAATCATTTGCACTACTTCCTTGCAAAAATCGTCCAAATGTCTCTCTCTTCTCTTTTACTAATAATCTTACCTCTTCATCCCACCACTCACTACCTTTTCTAATCTGCTCACCTCCCACTTTTCTCATGCCACATGCTTCTTTTGCGCAAGCCATCACTGGGTGTTCCCATGTTTTTAACCCACAGAATGGGCACAACGTAGATAATCCCCTGCTTACTGGTAGTGCAACTTACGTTATATGTCGTGCCTACAGCATAACTATGCTAAAAGAGATGTAATATTTTTGGATCTAAGTAAACCAAAGCAGTAATACAGTCCACTCATTCTCTATTTTACGAGATGTTATACATATTGGCAAACATATTATGAACATAGAAATAAATGCATTACTTTCATAATTATGACGATCTTTAAATGAACGCCTAACTGAAATTTTGTTTTCATTTACACCGGACCACTGTGACTTGGGTAGGCTGGGTCGTACTGTGTTTAAGGATACATCAAGTGAACATGAGAGAGAATTACGTAGTGTATGTGTCTCATACATTACCCTATCATGCGTTCCCTGTTTAATTTTATCGTGTCCTCCTCCCTACCCTCGTCACTACGCCGTGTCTCTTTTTTCCCCACAAATAGGAAATTAACACACCAAATAGGGATAGATACAATATTTACTAAATATATCTTCCGGGTATAGCTAGATAGTAGATAGATAATTTCTTATGCCAGAGTTTCATATATATCGTCGTATTCCCTCACGAACTGTCACCCTGTGTCGTCCGCAATTCTAGTAGTTTTGTGTCTGATACTTCTTTTTAAAGCATTACACTTGTGCTTCAGTATTTTCGATACGTCAGTATTATGCACGCTTTTTATAGAGGTTTCAAACTGATTTCCTTAATGTTGACAAATTCGTAAGTGTAGTGTTGTCTGTGAATACAAAAAGAGCGTTCAGCAGCAATGATCCAATAACATTGTACCTTACATATGCTTTCGGAACCGGGAATGATTACTGCGATTACTATATTTTTACAACGTCTGCCAGATGACAGGTTTCACCAACGGTGTCGAGGAAATTTTGACCGTAGGTGTACATCTACATATTCAGGGTGGTAGATATACAGGAAGATTTACAGGACAGATACTATGGTTTGTACGTTATGCGTTTATTGGTAAAGATAAGCATTAATTGGTGAACAGTTACTGTAATATATAGTAGCTGCTTACTTGCTCTGCTTTGCACTTGTTTCATGATTATGACGTTCAACAATAATAGGTAAATGACTCTTTTCTTCTATATGTTCGAGCTCTAACTAGTACAAATCGATTGTGGTGACAAACCGCGGTCCTCAGGGAAAGGGCGTCTGGGCAAAGGAGGCCTCCATGGTGGGGTTGTGTCAGCAGTTTTTTCTCAAACTGCCTGTGAGCTGACGGTGTTGATATGAATGGGTGGACAGGCTCAGCAAGATGAGAGTCTCTTGGTAGGTGATGCATACTCTTTACTGAACTCTCTCTCTAGCTTGTCCATCTCTATGGCTGGTAGTGAAGAGGATCAGGACGGGGAGGCGTAGGTAAGCTTAAGTGGCATAAAGGCACGGACATTCCTGAGCTCAATTGATGGGACGCCCAGCGATCTGTAGGCGAAAAAGGTAGTGACAGTGTGAGGAAGATTTTTGACCGTTACAGTTTAAGATGTCATCCACAGTCTTGGTGTGATTGATTGTGACGTTATTGGTCTGAGTCCACTCCGAATGACTGTTGTTGTTGTTGATAATGATGCCAAAGATAGAATTGTCTACATATTTCTAGGTGTGATGTGTGTTCTGCAGAGGCATCATGGATAAGGAAGAGGACACCACCAGTTTACACCATCATCACTCAATACCACCGTCACAAACCATTATCATCCCACACCACCAGTACACATGATCATCATTCAGCACCACCGATACACACCATCATCACTCCAAATCACCAGCACACACCATCATCACTCCAAACCACCAGTACACACCATCACTCCACACTACCAGTAAATACCAACATCACCCCAGCGAAACACACCATCATCACTCTGCATCACCAAAACACATCAATATCACTCCACACCACCATAACACAGCATCATCACTCTGCACCATCGGTGCACCGCAAGTTAAGAGTAGTAATGTGGAGGTAACCCCTACCTACATCCACCAACCCCCGCCCCTAATGTGGACATGTCAAGGAAGTAGTGGCTGGCAAGGCTGGCAGGGTGGTATAATAACCACAAGACAGTTAAAGTGGCGATTCCTGGCTATGCTTGCAGAGTGGTTGTGATAAGGCTGGTGTGGTTTTGGCGGTTGGTAGAGTGATGGTACTTGGTAAGGATTTAAGGATGGTGTTGCCTGACAAGTCTCTCAAGGTTCTGTTGCTTGGCATGACCGGCAGAGTGGTGCCTGATTAGGAAGGTAGAATGATAATGCCTGGCAAGAGTGGTAGGATGGTGCTACCTGTAATACATAATGGTTTTATGAAGCGATTACACTTGTCAACAAAGATTTTGTCCTGAGCTCAACAGATGGGACACTTAGTAATTTCAGTCGGAGGAGAAGGATCAGACAGTATGAGGAAAATTTGATGACAGTGCTAACATGACCATTCCAATTTAAACCGTCGTCTACAGTAACATCAAAAAATTTGGAATCTGATTATCCGGAGGACATCAGGGCCTAATGTGATATCAGGAGGAGGAATGTCTGCGCCCAAGTTGATGTGTATCATCAATGTTTTGGTATAGTTAATGGTGTTTGTACTCCACTCCTGAAGGTAGCAAAGGCACTGAAGTCAGGAGAGGTGTTGCTGATAGTGATGCCAAAGGAGGAGTCTACCTACTCCCAGCGGTAGTTGGTGTCTTTCAAGGCGTCGTGATTCCGATATGGTTCCCCTGAAGCGAACGATTTGGTGTCACCCGGTCATCAAGTTCGCCAGCGACGAGACAAGGTACCACCGTAGTCCCAGGTCGACGGCTTTCTTTATGATAATGTTAAGGTTTACCAAGTCGAAAGCCTTGGTGAAGTCTACGATGGTGAGTACCACCGAGGTCTTGCGTTTCTCCAAGTTGCGGTGAATAAAGTCTAGGAGACTGACAAGGTAATGAGTGGTGGAGGACGACTTCATGTTTCCAAACTGCTGAGGGTCTAGTGAATCATCGTTGCCAACATAGACCCAGTCAAACACAAAACTTTTACAAATTAGGCTGGGGATTTGAGTAATTTGAACAGTTCGTAAGCTATTAAGACTCCAAATTTGGATAATGGAGTGACATACGCTGTCCTCCAAGGTTTGGGGCATTTAGAATTTTTTAGTGAATAGTTGATTATGGCAGTTAGTGGTGTGACTAATTCATGGAATAATTCCTTGTACAGTTTCACTGGAAGTTATCTGGATGTGGTTGAGAGTGCGTTGAAGGCTGTTAGCTGCTTGACATTCTTCCATTGAGTTCAGGGTAATGGAGTTGGTAGTTATGCTTGGAGGGAGCTGATGTCGAATTGTGGTAATCGTTGGCAAATGTTGGCAAAATGTTTGTCAATTTTGTGTGCAACTTCCTCACTGCTAAGTTTGTCTACACATGGAAAACAGGAGAGCATTCGATTGTCACAGACAGTTAGTTCTTTGTTCTATCATACCACACTAACCGATGCTGACCTGCTTAAATGCTGCACCTTGTTCAGGTAATAGGCTTTCCTCGCGGTTCGTATTTCACGTTGCAAATTGCAGCGAAGTTGCTTTAGAGGTCGTTCTTGCGATTGTTAAAAAGTCAGTTTCACTGTTGCATAAGCTGTTTAATGCGGTGGAGACTGGGAACGTTGGCTGGTTGTAGTGTTACCGTCTTCTGAAGAAGAAGTGTTGGTAGGCCTAACTGCAAGTTTTTGATACTTCTCCCACATGATTTCAACATCTCTTCACTGTCAGCTCAGTCCAGTGATGACGTGTTAGCCACCATCAAAATTTCCTTTTGCTAAGTCAATAGTGGCCGATAAGTTCTGGTATCCGCACGCTTGTGCTGGGAGATGGTGTGTTCGAGGGACCACAACACTGATAAAGGAGCACTGCGCCCGAGAAGGGGTACAGGTTTGGGTGGTAGGTAGTGGTCAGCCATGTCAGTAAGAGTCGGGTCAAGAGCGTTTTGACAATGCGTGGAAATGTGAGCCATCTGAGATAGATGTCGTTGTTCTTGGAGGATGGCGTTGTCTCTCTCATTGAAAGTTCCCACGTATCACTAACGTAAAACAAGGGTACGTCGTCCTGAGTGTGTCGGAAGTGTAGGTAAGGTGTACAGGTGACTCCAAAGCGGGGATGTGCTGAGGGTAGCAGATCACGCTACCTTAGGATAGTGCCAGTCTGGTGTGGATGCTATGTGGACGAAACCTTAACCCATAACACCTCCGGACCTTCGGGCGCAACTGTCAGCTGGACTGAACATAAGTCTTTGTGACAAAAGAGTGCCACTCCTGCCATACGCTTTGATGTATGAAGGTGGTAGAAAAGAACGTAGTCAATCAAGGTACAAATTTCAGGAGTAATCTGCCAGACCTTTGTTATTGCTATGATCTAGCTTCGAACTGACTTGGTGGTCAAGGAAATTTCCTCCATTTTGTTGGGCTGTGATGTGACATTCGAATGCAAAAGGGTTGGTAGGTTGTACTACTTTCTTAGAACTTCAAAATGTTTTAACCGTTAATTTCAGCAGCTGTTGCTGGTTTGTGACGTTTTCTCTCGGTAATTAATGATTCAGTAGCTTTTCCATGATTGTGCCTACGCTTACTTCTGTCATGAAATATATTTAGCGATCTTAACTTCTCACAAAAACCGGTGTCGGGATAACTGCTATCCTTCTTCAGACGATTGAGCTTTGTGCTGGTGTAGGTCAATGGCGCGGTGGTCTCTGTTGCTCGACCTGTCATCATAGACACTATGGAAAACATTATCACCGAGTCACTGTGTAAAGTTATCTGTATCTCTCACGATAGTATTCTTTAGAATTTAACAATCTTGTGTGAAGAGAAAGGTCCAGTCAAGTGTAATCGAACATCCAGCTAGGGGGATGGAACGGATCACACTGACCTTTGGCAGCTCGGGAACGCCACAAACACGTACCTTTCTCCTTCGAGGGTTTGACCGTATGTGTGTGATTACCAATTTGAGATTACCTATTTATACTGTAGGTGAAAGGAGTTTTACACTCGTGCAGCCCGTCCCTTGAGTACTCTCTGCCACAGTACATCTTACATCTGTGTGTATGGGCAATATTAGCTGTGGTGTTGACATTTCATTCCATTTATCCAACACTCTCGTATAATAAAAGTACATATTTGAATTTTCTTTAAAGTGTTTCTTGATTAATTCCGTACTAGACTTCATAAATCAAGAGGAATAACGTAATAAAACTCTGAGGCACTCCGCAGGTCACCACGACCCACTTAGAGAAAACTTTTCTGAAAAATGTTCTTTGTTCCCTTCCTCTGAGATTATTTTCTAGTCACTAAAAGAGTTTTCCCCTTATTCCTGTCTGGTGATCCAGCCTCTTAATCAGCCTCACATGCTCTGTAGTGTCTAATATTGCTTTCAGGTAGTTCAGATACAAACAATCCGCTCAAACCCTTACTTTTTGTATATGACAAAGTTCAATCTTTTGTAGAAATCTAAGAGAATTCTTACATATGACTTCCTTTCCCTAAAGCCGCGCTATGTCCCCTCTGTAGAAGGTCATCCATTTACATTTTTCTGAACCTTATAGACCACACTCATCAATGGAACTGGTCTGTAACTTAGTGTCTGTGCTCTTGACACTTTGGTTCTCTCCGGCGACATCTTCAACAGCATTTCCATTGGTTTATCCAGCGTATCTGCGTACAATTTCAGCACACATGACGAAATTTCACTGGGATTCTAAAGTGTTCTGTATTGGGTCAAGACCTTTTAGTATTATATGAATAAGTTTTTCTAGACGTCTTACTGTTTTTTAAAAGGTCCTCTCATTCCATTTTACTGGTTTTGTGGCTGAAGTGTATTCCAACATGAAAACACTTTTGAACTTGTTATTCAGTTAAAGGTTCTTTGATTCTCTTTTCTTTTCCTGGTGTACTTCCAAATGCTGGCTGGCTGGAGTATCATCTGGATCTTCACCAATGAACATCTCGAAGTCCATTGGTTTCTGATATCTCTTACTGAACCATTGTTTCCTCTTTTTTGCCATTCTGTCCGTAATTGAAGAGAGAGGGACCCATGTTCCTACTCCTTTAATATATATTTCACAGAATCTCTAACTGTTGAGGTCTGTGTAGTTTCCACGAATACATCCCCATTTAGGTTCTGTCTAGACAACACCTCTGCTCTTTTAATGTCCTCATTTACCACATAATCAGACACGAGCACTACATAATCACTTGTTCAAATTAGCGTAAGATGCGCTTATGATATTTTCCATATCCATTCTCGTATGCTTGAAATTAGGTCCAGTAATGATGGCGTAACAGTGCTTCTCATCTTATTGTCTCTCTGAAATGTCGTTATCGGAAATAGTCTTTAAAGACGGGTGTCTCTGACTCCCTATCACCACGAAAATCCAAATTTACCCAATCTGTCACTTTGATATTAAAATCCCTAATTATCAATACTGTACCATTCCTGAAAAGTGAGTGTTCCACTGCATCCTGTACCATCCTGATTGTTCCTTTACTGTTATCATTGTAAATTTGACCTTGATCATATATGATATCAACACGACTATGCATTTCTTCCCTGCAGGTATTCTTCCAGTTATGAATAGCCTGAATGGCCCATCTTTCATTTTTTCTTGAAACTTGAAGGTATCACTTATAAAGAAAGAGATTCCCCTTCCCCTTTCCTTATCTTTCTCTCCTTAATATCATGTACTCCCTTGACGAAAGAGGTGTGTTGCAGTTATCTCTCTATTCATCCATAAATATTATAGCTACCCATTATATCTTATTCAGTTTTCTTTTGGAAATTGTATAGAAACTGGAAGGTGGCCAATGTCAAACCTCTCTCTCGGAATGGCCATAAGAGGAGGATGTAATACAAAGGTGTTGGTAAATGTATAATGTAATCTGTACACATCTCAGTCATTTCAAACCGTTATGGTATATAATTGAGGCCAGTGAATTTACCAGAGTGATGTTCAGTAAAGTAATACATATATAGAGAATGATCTATGCATCAAGATAATTTGTATCATTTATGTTACGAGAGAGAGTCATGTTTATTTTACTATTATAAACATTGTTTTATATATTCTTATGTGCTTGGTATTTGACCAACTTGAGAAGAAGGGAAAGAGTAGGTAAAATTACGGCCGTCAGCTGCCAGATGTTAGCCAGACTGCATGAGAATCTGTGTCTAGCCCAAATATGTTAAAAGAAGCTGTTATTTTAGATTTATCTCTTTTGATGGGCCTATGGGCTGATTATACACTCTTTAATGTGTAAGGGGTGGAAGCCTGGAAACCTGCTGTCTGGGTTTTTTGAACTGTGAAACCCGCTGTCAGGGAGCTGAATACGTGGAAGCCTGCTGTCCAGGGAGCTGGTATTGTGAAACCAAGTAATTCATGCCGGCCGAAGTGTTGTGGGTTAGTACTCTACAGTGCTCTCTTTAAATACATGGAGAAGATTTCTCTAAACATGTAATTGTTCATGCTTGTAAATATAGTGTGTTTGAACATGGCAGATAACGTTAAAAAGTTTATTGAAACCCAGGATATACATTTTGTGTACCAGTGTAATAAAGATAAACTGAACGAGGTGGCAGTTAATTATGGAATTTCTCTGCTGAAACATGTCAAAAGTGACATGCAGAGAGAATTAATTGACCAGTTGGTGTCCTCATCAATATTGAAGGAGCCTCAAGATGTCGATAGTAGTGAACAAGTTGCAATGGAGATATTGAGATAAGAGTTTGAGATAAAAAAAAGGCAAATAGAAACAGAAAAAGAGAGAATCCAGGATGATAAAGAAATAACACTTAAACAATTAGAAATAGAGGGTACAAGGAGAAGAATGGGAGATAAAGATGACAGAGTAAGTCATTTACCTGAGTTTATTGAAGAAGCTGAGGACTTTTTTATTCAATTTGAAAAAGTTGCCATTATTAAAAAATGGGATGAAATTGACCGGGCTATATTGGTGCTGAGTAAATCTAAGGTTAAGGCTAGAGAGGCATATGCATGTCTTAGTTTAATGGAATCCGGACAAACTCATCTGAATATGGCTAGAGAATATGGAATGACATTTGATAGGTGATGTAAATCAGAAAAAGTAGAAACAATGGAGGAGCAGAGGCAACTAATCCAGTTGGAACGGTTCAAAAGTGGCTTACAACCTGAAATATATTATGAAATAAGTGACAGAAGCCAGGATGGCTGACCAGTTAGAATTAGCTAACAAATATTGTAAAAAAGAAATAGCATGTAAACAGAGTATGATAAGACAGAGTTATGGACAGAATTATGACAAACCTTATAGATATCCACACAATTCAAATGTTCAACGGCCTAGTCAGCATTATTTTGTGGAAGATTCACATAACTATGAACCACAAAACAATGAAGGAAATAGATTCCAAAGACATACACAATACAGGTATTCATGACCTCAGTTTAGTCATGACCCTTATGTTAGAAGACAGGAGAGACCACTAATGAAATGTTTTGGATGTGGAGAATTTGGTCATGGTAAATGTCTGTCAAAAATCACCAAACACTATAGGATTAAATGTTGCCTGGGAACAGAAGCATAATATTAGTGAGGTAAGAAGTAATGAGCATAATGTAAGTAAATCAAAATGTGCAATTTATGAGCCATATATTACTGAAGGAAACGTTGGTATTAAAGGTAGTCCTGAAAAGAAAATCTTTATATTGAGGGATGCTAAGGTTGGTCAGAGTTTGATTCTGAAAGATTTATTAGAGTGGACAAAGGAGTCTTACTCTGGGGAAAAAATGAATGTAAAAGGGTTATGGTTAGGCAAGCATATCCCATTGCATTATATAAATCTTGCGACTGGATTTGTGAGTGGCCGTATAAAGTTGAGATATGTGAGGAATTTCCTATGCCTGGAGTACACATGCTATTGGGGAATGATTTGGCTGACAAATTAGTCCCAGAGC
>JAUUDZ010023819.1:0-11197 GCA_032361705.1 Panulirus versicolor | reverse complement strand
CTGATTAAAAGTCAGTTAAAATTCAAGTCATTATGTCAATTCAGGTCAGCATGTATAGAAGTCAAGCTGAGTTAGGTCACAAAAGGCCGGCACAATGAACATTAGCTGACATTGTGTGTGGGTCATTATTTGTCACTGGTCATGTCAGTCAGTCACTGAATGATTCTGTCAGTCAGTCTTAAGACATGGTCTAATAATTATTATCTTTGGCATTTGCTGTCATTGATAAAAAATTCAACAATAGAACTCTAACATTAAAATCACAAAGAGGCAACACAAAAGTGCATCCACACCCCTAGAAACTGCTAGATGCAGCACCAGTGGCTGAGATGTGGCACTGGTAGCCAAGGTATGGCACTGGTGACTAGGAAGTGTCACCAGTGATTAAAATGTGACACCAATGGCTGTGATGTGACACCAGTGGCTAAGATGTGCCACCATAAGCCTAGATATGGCACCAGAAGCTGTGATGCAACATCAGTAGGCAAGATGTAACACCGGTGGCTAAAATGTGGCACAGGTGGTCAGGCTCCTCTCATATCCCATGCAATTCTTGGTCCAGGACAGCCACATTTAAGTGACCAACAAATTTGGTTTTTAATATGGTTTTATCAACTAGGGATTACAAGAACATTAATTACCATTTTACTACTACTGCTATCAAATCTCTGACAGTGTTTTGTTTTCAAGATAGAGAATATTCCTAGTTGATGATGTTGCAGTTTAATGTGACTGAAAAAACGCCTGGACTGAACTCTTCAAACATGCCCACTACTGTTATAGATATTAATGACTGAACAGACACAAAAAATATGTTCTTTAGACACACCCACTTCTTGATGCAAGTATAATCAATGCCTAAGACATATAAAATGCATTTTCCATTCCCATTTACTGTTTTAATATAAATTATTGTCATTGGCAAGAACTTAAGTGCACTTCTTAGGTATGCCAATGGATGTAATGCTGACCAGCTATTTGCTGAATTTGAATATATTAAGAGTATTGTTTTCAAACAGTTTATTTCTTTTTTCTTCTTTTTTTTCTTGTTTGCATTAGTGGAGTATGCGAGTGTCTGAAGAACAGAAGTGGACAGAGTCGTCTCAGAATATGAGAGGGCCAGCAAAATATGCTACACACAAAGATCTTACATGGCCAACAAATACACAAGTGTACATCTAATGTTTCTTTTATGTTCCTGCAATAGTTGGTAATATGCACATCAAAGAGACTGGAAGAAGACACAGTAGACACATATATATTATAACTCCAGGAGACCAGCTCTTTGGATTCACCCAAGAATGAGTGTACAAATATTTACCAGAAAAAATGAAAAATTTTAAGAGGGATCAAAATCAGTTGAAAAATAACACTTTTTGTTAGAACTTGAGGAGTTATTTTTAGAGCCAAATATCATACAGTGAGATTAAAAGAGTTCGTTGGTTGCCTGCAAAGTGTCTACATAACACCTATAAACAGCAAAATACCTTTTCCCAAAAATGTTCAATAGCTGCCCTGTGCGAATGGTTAGTTAAGTGAAGGCAGATTCTGGTGGCAAGGAGGAAGGACACAGACCACTGTCAACAGACTCAGACTTTGTAAGATTTGCCAGATACAATAAGGGATTGATTTTGTTACCACCTTGCCTGCCAGCATAAAGGGTGCATCAACCAGTGACAAATGGCACTGCCAACCAGCTACAAGTACAATGGGGGTGTCAGCCAGTGACAATAAAGTGTGCTGACCAGAGACACGGGATACTACAAAACCCAACTGAGGCATTCAAAACCCAACACTTTACCACACTTATCACTTTGGATTTTCTAATACAAAGTATTTGCAACCTAGAAGCCAAATGCATGGCATTTATATTTCAGGATGTGTATGAAAATATTCTTAGTTACAGCCACTTTTGGTTAAAACCATATTCTCAAAAATATGCAAGCCCATGCATATACAGTTAGCTTTTTTAATAACTGATTATCACAATGAAATATGTTTACAGAGAATCAAATGTAATGTCCTCAGTATTGGTAATCTACTTTAAAATCACAAAAGTTGTGCATCTGCCAGTGTCTGTTACTCTTATCTGGCTAACTGAACAATGGACATTAATGCAGTGCAAAGGACATCTTAACACCACCTTTTTACAACATTGGAACCACTAAATAAATGTCAAGGGCATTCTTGTGAATGCTAATTGGACAAATGTAGAAACTGAACATCATAAGTGTTCTTACTGACTTAGCTTTAGGATTTGTTGTAGTGGTGACAGTCATTATTTTTATGTGCATGTAGTATTTTTGTTTGTAATTATTCATATATGTACATTAATTGTGCATGTCTGTAAGTTCACATGTATTTTATATTTGTGTGCTCATGTTTTTCCTGTATAGAAGCTATTATTAGTTAGTAATATGTGTATGCTTTCCATTGTTTTTCAACTCTTAAACCATCACTATTAATGTGTATATGTGCATAAACAGGTACATAACTTGGTCTTCACTTATAAGTGTAAAAGTACTAAATAAGGGCTCCTTACTTATGGAATAATGTATAAAAATTATTCCAAAGTATGAATAAAATCTTGTTATAAGGCTGTTCCTTTTTAGGGAATTGAACATCGCATCTCCATCTTTTGGAAAATATTTTCCGTAATGTCACTCTTTTGTATACAAACCATAAAATGTCGCCTCTCTGAGAATACAAAACAAACTTTAATCGTATTATTAACACTCCTCTTCAGCAATTCCTTTTTAATAAGCAATTGCACTGTAAGAAAATTTTATCTGATGTGATACCAAAAATCTTGTTAAAGCTTTTTTTTTTTATAAAAACATCATTCATAAACTAAGTTTTAGTGGTGATTCACAATATCTGCTCATTAGAACAGTGATATACTCATTTACTTGTAAAGTATGAGTATTACTAGTGGTAATAACCTTGTCCTCAGTATCACAACAACAGATAAGCAGTAATCCTACCATTTGTCTCATGTATTCTTGGATATTTTCTAAGAAATACATCTAACATCATCCTCATAAACTGTATATAACATCAGTAGGTTTCTAATTCAATAAGTACATCTGTTTCCCTTGCCTAAAAGTGAGATTAGATCCTAACTTCTCTGCACACACAAAACTAAATGCAAACTTTCACAAGTTGCCTCAAAATGTCAGACTTGTTAATGTCAATCTAAAACTTCTTCTGAAGTCCTCACTGGCATTCATCAGTATCAACTGACAAAAAATAAAGCCAATATACTGTATGTGTGTGTTTAGGGAAATAATTTATTTGGATCTAATGAATTTAACTACACACCTGCAAATGGATAAACACCTGATAGTGTATTAAGTAATGACCATACATATTTATATTATGTAATAAATTTCTCTTACCAGTAGCACCATCTATGCCTCAGGGCCCATTTGTATGATTCAATTACAATGGTTCATTTCATACATAAGCTTGTTAATCTTTACAAGGTAAACAAAGTCCCTTTTGCTAAGCACAAGTGGTGAATCTTCAACTTAAGGCTAGGTATCACCTTTATGAACTTGGCTAAGGGAATTTGTATCAGGCTACTAGAAAGCCAAAGCTTGATATTTTTGTCATGAGTAACAAATGGAGACATGAAAAGAAGAATTTTCTAATCTTTCATAGACAGCTAGTGTGTAATCTAAAGGACTCAATTTTAACAATAACAGTTTTTAAGGGTGGTATATCTATCAACATAAATAAAAATTTCAACAGAAAGTTGAAAATAATTGGTTACAATTGAATAAAAAAATCTAATTACACTAACATCCATTTACAGTGGTTATTAATGATCACAAATGCGAAGTGGAGGATAAATGAATGGTTAATATATGCAATAAAGCAGTAAAAAAGTTAGTTCCATATAACTTAGTGGTTCATCTTGGTGCGCAATAACTGAAAGAGGGTGTCAAAATATAACTTTCTGGTGACGGATGCTGGACAGTGCTCGGCTGAATGCTGTGTAGTACTCAAAATTAGGGGCAAAAATATATCCAAGACACAAAGGAATTAGTATCTTCATTATCAAAGTTCAAGGTGCATCAGATTTTGGTTGCCTTGGGCTAACTTGCAACAGAATTATGATTATCCAGGACACTAGTGCATTAAGGCCTTAGTTATTATGCACTCTTATGTATAGGACCATCATTATTAAGGACCTATGGGCACCAGGATCTTGATTTTCCAGGATCCACCTGCATCAGGATCTTGGTTATTAAGGCTCTAGTTGCTCACAAAAATGTATTTTTCAACGTGCAAAGTGCTTCATTACTTATGTGGCCCAGTACCTAGGTGCATTAGGATATTTGTCATTTCAAAATAAAATGCACCAAGACAGGGGTCATGTAAGACGTAAGTGCAACAGGATCTTGATATCTCAAGGCCAAACATAGGATTATATTTCTGTAAAATGCAGTAGGATTATCCAAAATCCAAGTGCACCAGAATTTACCTAACGCATGAAAGAAACTTATGGATGAAGTGGACTGATATCTTTTGATGATTTCTGTCTTTCATATACATGGTATATCTTTCATACTTGTTTGAAAAATTTTCTAATTTTAGTAAATGATTACCAATATATTAGTGTCTTGGGTAAGCTTGGCCTGATGGATTTGAGAATTTATGATACAACGTATTGGAGATTTTGCTGTAGGAATACAACACAAAATCTGATTAAAGCACAAAGTAAAAAAAATTGCATAAAAAAAATACCATATTTAATTAACATGAATATGGGTTGGAGATATTACCAATAATTCATTAATTAACATAAAAGAATAACTAAAAATTTTGATATCAATATCAAAAATCATGATTACATAAAATTAAGAGAGTATGTCATGATATCTATAAGATAGCAACAGTGCATATATTAATTAAAATGAAAGAGTAACAATGAATATTACAATTACAAGAGCATTTTTGAAAAGAATAAACAATGTTACTGCTAACAGGAGGACCACCCATGCCTGACAATAAATTTTGCAACACAAGAGAAACCACTGGTTCAGCAAATAACACTTTCATACAAATACAAAATGCAACACTAGTCCAGAGGATATTCAGCTTGACATAACTCTTTGTGAAATAACTTGTATGCTAATACTTTTGCTTTTTAGTTAAATATACTGCTGAAGAAGGGGTTTTGGCTGAAGCGTAGCCTGCATCCTGTGCTGGTCTAAGTTAAAGGGCATCAGAGAGAAGCCACATAGGCCTAGGGGCGCCTGGTCAAGCAATGCTGCTAGACTCATTACCCCATTCGCAACATTCGATAATAAGCCTTCCAGCACTGCTCCATTAATGCTCATCACTTGACATATTATGCTTTGTTTAACTAAGCTAATGTTTCATATATTTATTTATATATATATCTCTATGTATTGAGCCACATATACAATATATTACAAAGAGATCCTACAGATACTCACAGCAACAAACTGGTGTATTGTACATACTTTCCGCTCAACCAAAAAGCAAAATATATTACCATTACAAACAGTATCTGGGAAAAGAAAGTCAGTGTCATCTACTTGACCATCTTCTATCAAACAATATGAAATGAGCTTCACGGCTGGGTCTTAGAAAACATTAAGTCAAAACGGCCCACTAGAACCACTGATCCTACAGAGTCTTTCACAGCTAACTACAACACGAGTGTGGAGATGCATAGACGTGTGGAAATGCCGCTACCGCTTTGGATGCTCTATCAAAACCATAAGATAATTTCAATATTTATTTCCCTGAAGCCCGGTCGTTCTTTCACTCTTTTAGGATTATGCTGTTGATAAACATTTCCCCTCATCATATTTCTATATTTGCAGTCTTTTTTACATACTTGTTTTTGGGGTTTAATAAAGATCTCTCAGAGGTCACAACAATCTTAAAAGCAGTCCAGCACATGCTTTTTATCATATTTTTCTTGACAAGTATTAAACCTAGTAAAAAAGGAAACAATAAAGGCGGCACCCCCAGTTCCCCTGTGCATTCCAACAAGCCACAAGGGCGCACAGTGCTGCCGCTACACACACCACCTCCCACCACCTTGATCCCTGGCACCACATCTGGTGGCAGTCTCCATTCTCACCATGGTAACAATGTGTTTCAACTTTTATTAGAGAATAACCGGTTTTGTGGGGAAATTGTTACAATTAAAGGCTTGCATTGGCATTCTTTTTTACCGAGTACTAAGTTGTAGGTGAGTGGTATGGTAGTGTGGTGGAGGCGGCAAGCTACGTGGTAGTAGGCCTACTCTAGCAGGACATATGGCTGAGCTCCGTGCTGATGCTTTAGGCCTGGGGGGTGGGAAGGGCACTCAGGTAGCCAGTCACTTGACTACAAGTCATGGTGGTGGCACATTCTTGCTACTGCATTGTGTGCACACACACACACACACAGACACACACACATGCACAAACACACTCACACAAACAAACATCTGAAAAGTCCTGATGCTCAGCACTATACTCCCAATTTAGATCTTTTAAGCAATCTACTATTATTTCATAACACTTGTCATCTTTTTGTCTTGACTTTGCGCTTGTTATAATCATTTGAGCGGTTGGGAAGCCCTCCAGTGCCTGATGCTTGGCTTGGTCTTGTGGCCACCTATATAGCAGCAGCTGGGGGATGGAGAGGTTGAGGAGTCACAAACATTGCCATGCTCACTCTGGCTTGAGACGATGCCACTGGACAACAGTCTGCCGAGGCTTGGTGATCATGTCACTCCAGTGCTTTGTTTCTGAAGTGCCACTCCCAGCCTTACCTTGAGGAGGATATGATAACATTAGACAAACGTCTCATGTATCTGACATTAATAAAAGTTATATCTATAGCAAAATGTAAAACGGACAATACACTATCAAGTGACCATTACAAACGATTGTTTGACTTTTGTGGTGTGAAGGTTAGAGGGGAGCTTTAGAAAAGCTTGGGCTACTTGCATGCCAGTCTTCCATGCAAAATAATTAAGCTAACAAATAGCAAGTATCTTTTGGCTCAACAATCTGCAGTGAACTCATGAGAGGCAACTAAGAGTTAGAGGTCAGAGGTCACATGGTATGAAGTCAAAAATTGAATCTTATCCCAAAAGGAAGTTGATAATTCAAAAAGTTTAAATTTTGCCTGATACTATGAATGAGTCCCTCCATGATTAAACAAACTCATTTTAGAAAAGAATGAATTAAAGAAAAATATGAAGGATGAAAGAAAAGATATTAATGCGAGAGGTGGGATGGGAAAATTTAAGTGAGGCAAAAAGTAGTTACTGTCTTTGAGGAATAGGGCAGGTTTTAAGAAGCAGGGAAGAAAGAATGAGAGATAAGGCAGATGATATTATAAGAGAGGAGGAGGAAAGTGTAGGAGGTGATGTAATATAAACTGTGAAAAGTGCAGTAAGAGAGGAGAGAGAGAAAATAATGAGAGACCTACCCAGCATGATCTTGCCAATGGCCTCATTGCGACCAACTTTATCATGGTCCATGACAGTAACATTGAGTTGGCACTCCCGGATGCGCTCCCATGGTACATCAAACATCACACTAAAGTTGAATTCAGGGTTAAGAGTGCAGAATTGAACCTCGGATTTCTTTTTCTCTATCCGCTTCTCTCCAAAATACAACCAGACCTTCACATAAGGATCTGTTGAAGATGGGGAAAAGGGTTAAAACACATCACATATTTACCTTCAGTAAGGCTGTTAATACCTCAAATGTTCATTTTGAATAATGTGACAATATTAAAGATTTTCAGGGTTAAACTGAAATTTTTGTAAGTGTTGAAAATAGCAAATGCTGAGGGCATTATGATCCTTATTGAGATTAGGTAACACACAGCAGTGGAAATACTGGAAAGGAAGATGAATATCAAAGGTGTCTTCACAATGTTTACTCATACATGATAATTTCTCATCACTTCATATATTCAATGACATTTGTCAGTGTTTAACATCTACATCATCCATATCACCTTTGTCAAGATTTTCTTTCAACATAATTATTGTTTTCAGCTGAAATTAAAGGGTAGGATGATGACATTAAAAACTCTGGTGTTTGTAAAATAAATCTTTCACTGGCTGAGATGTACCTGTATAAAGGAGACAAAAAACAACAGAAAAATCAAATGATGTCCATGTATGTGATAAACCTTCATAAAGACTACTTCGTAGCATGCTTTTAACTCTAGTTCTTTTGTAAAAGGCAGTGAAAATGGGATATTTAATGAAAATTAACAACTTTCTCAGCAACTGCTTCCTCTATAACTAGGAATTGCTCTGGAAGATACAAAGGGAAATTCTTTACTGAAAAAATGCCCATTAAAATGAGGAATCCAAAAATCTCAGTTAATCTTACTCCAAAATATGAGATTATAATACTTAAAAATGTCAAATGACCTTGCAGAAAGAATGAATTATTCTCTTTCATTATAAAGGATCATCTTCCTGATAAATGATAATGTGCTGTTAAATGAAGCATCACTCTATTGAGAAATTAAGGTTTGCCTTTACTTCATCATTATTTCCATCACTTTACTCATATGACTTCATTGCTCTAAGGACTTCATTTCTTACATTATCATTTGAAAGTCAACTAAAGTTTGCAGTATATAACAAAATTGTTTTGTACGTTACTATGCTCTTTATGGTTCACGAGTATTATCCTCTAAATGAGAAACTCTTGGTAAATTATGGTGAGTCATAAATGTCATAAAAAAATTTATATACATAGGAAAGAATCACAAATAGTTGCTTAATAATACTCCCCTAATTTTACCAATTCAGTGAAGCTCCAGGATCATTTTGCCTGAATTTTTTTTCTTTTAGGTTTTGGCACAGTTCTGTTGCATTTCTAGATTATTTTACTAATATTTGATCGATTTTACTCATAGTAACAGAGAAAATCACAGACCAACCTTTTCTCCTGAATATGGCAAAGTACTTTTTTGTCAACGGCATTTTTATCAAATGGAATTATTTCCTAGTTAGACTGGATGAAAGCAGTAATATAGATATGTGTAGGAAGATTTGATAAATACTTTGACTCAAGATCACGACAACCATTATTTGTGCCTCCTTAGTAACACAAACAATTTGCAGATTTTTCTCTTTGAATCATCTGTATTCCTTTCTACTCTTACCAAACTAACTTGTGAGCTTGGTGTCTTCCAGTATCACAAATAGCCTAGAAAGGAACCATTGGTCTAATGCTATTTGAATTCTTGTGTATTCCTGTATATTCCCTTTCAAAATTCTCAAGAGCACCTTGAAAATGTTTAAATGTTTCTGGTGCATTTACCAAACATTCTACTGAAGTTACTCCACAAGAGATTCTTGAAGGCCCCTGCTTTGAGCACTTACCTTCCTGCAAAGGTTTTCTGAGCACTTCACTTGATGTTTCTGTGATATCCTTGGAGAACTGTACACAATATCCACATAGATTCCTGGAGCTCTTTACCCAAAAACAAACTCACTGTCTTTAGTTGAGCATCCACCTTTCTGCTGAGATTCATGAATCAATTGAGCTGATACCTTAACAAAGTTTCAATGGTAATTAGAAATTAAAGGAACAAGTTTCCAAAATTTGCAATGAAGTTCCCAAATCAGTTCACCAAACTTTCACCAAGCCTTTCACAAAGTTCCTGGGCACACTTTACCTTTTTTTTTTTTTTAAGATTCCAGAACATTTGCATGGTCTTTGAGGCTTTTGAATCAGTTCACTAGAGGTTCCTGAAACACTTACTATTTTTTACGAGCTTTGGTATTTCCACTAAGGTTTCTGGATACCTTTGCTTGATTTTCCACTGCTTACCTGACTAAGGTTTCAAGAACACTTCAAATGACATTCCTCTAAGGTTCTGAATACTTTATACCTAACCTGACTTTCGATGATTATTTCAACTAGATTTTCTACCGAGACTTCCAGAGCACTGGGAGATGCCTGAGGCATTTTCTTTAACTCCAATGAAATTCCAAAGGCACAGCAACACTTTTTGCTACTTCCTTACCTGACTTTCCATTGATGTCTTTCGCCTTCAGATTCCTGCATTTGATGACTGTAAGTGTAAGCTGGGAAGTTGAGGGTTGGTACATGAGTGAGGTCAGAATCTCGCCACATTTGTTCTTCTCCAAGGGGTGCAGGGCTTTCCAAAAGGTGTTGTTCTTTTCTGAGAAATCAACCTGGAAGATGGGAAAACACATACATTTGGTTGAGAGAGCATTTCAAGCCTAAATGATGCGACAAAACAAAGCAAAACGTAGGAGGTGCTTAAATCCTTTGCTTCTATATCAACTGAACGCAGAGACTATTGAGTCAAGTTCTATCAAAGATAACAATAAAAATGCTTTAGTTTTAGATAAATGGCCACAAGAATGACAACCGGATTATATTAGTGGGTGAAGAATACTTTGCAGTAAAACAGGTGATATATCACATACTGTTACCGTTTGAAGGACATGGATTAAGGTAAACAGTATAATTACTGTTTTAGCCCAATTGAACACACTTATTATTAATGATGGGTCTTGCTGTGAGCATTACCAAACCAATCGTTAGTTTCCTACCAATTATAAACTAACAACAAAACAAACTCTAGTGATCTGAGATTATGATACACTACAGTGTTGTGAAGACTACAGAGAATACCCTCTACAATGGGAATGTAAATTTACAACAGTAACATTTGCTGCCTTCTCAGTATGCAAGAACTTTGATTCCCTAAACATTGTGGTGTGTCGTCAGTTAAAATCATGATCGATAAAATGTTGACAAAATGGGCACTCTTAAATGTGAAACCTAAAGCAGAATTTAATGTCTGAGATAACGGTAGGGTTGCTATTATGTCACACAAGTCATGCCCAGTACAAAAATATGTAGATGACCGACAAACAGCAAATAAATGGGGACATGTGAAGGATATTTCGTAATTGGGGACGTGGGTTGTGTGGAAGATATTTTGTAAATACATCCAGTTTTCTACGCAAGTTTATCATTCTGGACTCTACCTTCATTAGCGTTTGCCAACCACATTATTATTATCGCTGAAGCATCATAAACACCAAATTATCTTATCACTGAGGAGGGTCCAGGGAAAGAGATGAATATATGTTACTGACGAGTATATATATGTGTACACACACACACACACACACACACACGATATATAT
>JAUUDZ010023808.1:0-11197 GCA_032361705.1 Panulirus versicolor | reverse complement strand
ACCCACAGCAACAAGAATCAAACCACAACAAGAGCTAACCTACATCACGTTAACCCAAAACAAGTCAACCCACAGCAACAAGAATCAAACCACAACAAGAGCTAACCTACATCACGTTAACCCAAAACAAGTCAACCCACAGCAGCAACAGTCAACCCACAGTAACAAGGGTCAACCCACAACAACAAGAGTCAGCCCATAAAAACAAGAGTCAACCCAGAGCAACAAGAGTCAACCCACAGCTGCAAGTGATCCCACAACAAAAAGACTCAACCCACATCAACAAGAGCCATCCCATAATACCAAGAGTCAACCCAAAGCAAAATAGACTCAACCCAAAACAAGAGGAGTCAACCCACATCAACAAGAGTCAACCCTCAAAAACAAGAGTCAGCTCACATCAAGAGTCGACCCACAACAACAAGATTCAAAGCACAACAACAAGAGTCAACCCACAACAAGAGTTAACCCATATCAAGTCAACCCACAACAACAATTCAACCCACAGCAACAAGAGTCAACCCACAGCAACAAGGATCAACCCACAACAACAAGAGTCAAATCATAAAAACAAGAGTCAACCCACAACATCTAGAGACAACCCACAGCTACAAGAGTCAACCCACAACAACAAGAGTCAACCCACAATAACAAGAGCCAACCTACAACAACAAGGGTCAACCCAGAGCAACAAGAGTCAACCCACAAGAGGCAACCCACATCAACAAGAGTCAACCCACAAAACAGGAGTCAGCCCACGTCAACAAGAGTCAGCCTACAACAACAAGAGTCAACACTCATCAACAAGAGTCAACCCACAACAACAACATTCAACCCACAACAACATGAGTCAACTCACAGCAACAAGAGTCAACCCACAAAAAGAACCCACAGCAACAAAAGTCAACACAAAACAATAGTCAATCCACATCAACAAGTCAACCCACAACAACAAGTCTTATCCACGGCAAAAAGAGTCAACCCACAAAAACAATTCAACCCACAGCAACAAGAGTCAACCCACAGCAACAAGGGTCAACCCACAACAAGAGTCAGCCCACAACACCAAGAGTCAACAAACAGCAACAAAAGGCAACCCGCAAAAACAAGAATCAACCCACAGCAATAAGAGTCAACCCACAGCTAAAAAGTCAACCCACAACAACAAGAGTCAACCCACAAAACCATAGGCAACCCACAACAACAAGAGCCAACTCATCAACAAGAGTCAACCCACAACAAAAAAATTCAACCCATATCAACAAGAGTCAACCAACAACAAGATTCAACCCACAACAACAAGAGTCAACCCAGAACAAAAGTTAACCCATATCAAGTCAACCCAGAACAAAAGTTAACCCATATCAAGTCAACCCACTACAACAAGTCGACCCACAGCAACAAGAGTCAACCCACAGCAACAAGGGTCAGCCCACAACAACAAGAGTCAGACCAAAAAAACAAGAGACAACCCAGAGCTTCTAGAGTCAGCCCACAGCTACAAAAGTCAACCCACAACAACAAGAGTCAACCCACCAAAACAAGAGCCAACCCACAACACCAAGAGTCAACCCATAACACCAAGAGTCAAACGACAGCAACAAGATCAACCCACAACAACAAGAGTCAACCCACATCAACAAGAGTCAACCCACAACAAAAACATTCAACCCATATCAACAAGAGTCAACCCACAATAACAAGAGTCAACCCAACAAAACAAGACTCAACCCACAACAAGAGTTAACCCATATCAAGTCAACCCACAACAACAACTCAACCCACAGCAACAAGAGTCAACCCACAGCAACAAGGGTCAACCCACAACAAGAGTCAGACCATAAAAACAAGAGTCAACCCACAGCATCTAGAGTCAACCCACAGCATCTAGAGTCAACCCACAGCTACAAGAGTCAACCCACAACAACAAGAGTCAACTCACAACTACAAGAGCCAACCCACAACACAAGAGTAAACCCACAGCAACAGGAGTCAACCCACAACAAGAGACAACCCACATCAACAAGAGTCAACACACAACGACAAGAGTCAGCCCACGTCAACAAGAGTCAACCCACAACAACAAGAGGCATCCCACATCAACAAGAGTCAACCCACAACAACAAAAGTCATCCCACAACAACAAGAGTCAACCAACAAAAACATGAGTCAACTCACATCAACAAGAGTCAACAAGCAAAAACATGAGTCAACTCACAGCAAGAAGAGTCAACCCAACCCAAGAAGAGTCAACCCACAGCAACAAGAGTCAACACACAACAATAGTCAACACACATAAACAAGTCAACCCACAACAACAAGTCAATCCACGGCAACATGAGTCAACGCACAGCAACAAGTGTCCACCCACAACAAGAGTCAGCACACAACACCAAGAATCAACCAACACCAACAAAAGGCAACCCACAACAGAAAGAGTCAACCCACAGCAACAAAAGTAAACCCACAGGTACAAGAGTCAACCTAAAAAAACAAGAGTCAACCCACAACACCAAGAGTCAACCCACAGCAACAAGAGTTAACCCACAACAAGGAGAGTCAACCCACAGCAACAAGAGTTAACCCACAACAACAAGTCAACCCAAAACAAGACTCAACCCAAAACAACAAGAGTCAACCCACAATACCAATATTCAACCCAAAGCATCAAGAGTCAACCCACAAAAACAAGAGTCAACCCACAACAACAAGAGTAAACTCAAGGCAACAAGAGTCAACCCACAACAAGAGTCAACCCACATTAACAGGAGTCAACCCTCAACAACAAGAGTCAGCCCTCAGCAACAAGAGTCAACCCACAACAACAAGATTCAATCCACAACAAGAGTCAACCCACAACAAGAGTTAACCCATATCAAGTCAACCCACAACAAGTCAAACCACAGCAACAAGAGTAAACCCACAGCAACAAGGGTCAACCCAAAACAACAAGGGTCATATCATAAAACCAAGGGTCAACCCACAGCATCTATAGTCAGCCCACAGCTACAAGAGTCAACCCACAACAAGAAGAGTCAACCCACAACAACAAGAGCCAACCCAGAACAACAAGAATCAACACAGAGCAACAAGAGTCAACCCACAACAAGAGGCAACCCACATAAACAAGAGTCAACCCACAACAACAGGAGTCACCCCACGTCAACAAGAGTCAACCCACAACAACAAGAGTCAACCCTCATCAACAAGAGTCAACCCACAACAACAAGAGTCAATCCACAACAACAACATTCAACCCACATCAACATGAGTCAACTCACAGCAACAAGAGTCAACCCAAAACAAGAAGAGTCAACCCACAGGAACAAGGGTCAAGACACAACAAAAGTCAACCCACATCAACAAGTCAACCCACAACAACAAGTCTTATCCACGGCAACAAGAGTCAACCCACAGCAACAAGGGTCAACCCACAACAAGAGTCAGCCCACAACATAAAGAGTCATCCAACAGCAACAAAAGGCAACCCACAAGAGCCAGAGTCAACCCAGCAACAAAATTCAATCAACAGCTACAAAGTAAACCCACAACAACAAGAGTCAACCCAAAACACCAAGAGTAAACTCACAACAACAGGAGTCAACCCACATCAACAGGAGTCAACCCACAACAAAAAAGATTCAATCAATATCAACATAAGTCAACCCACAACAACAACATTCAACCCACAACAACAAGAGTCAACCCACAACAAGAGTTAACCCATATCAAGTCAACCCACAACAACAAGAGTCAACCTCCAGCAACAAGGATCAACCCACAACACCAAGAGTCAACCCACAGAAACAAGGGTCAACCCACAACAACAAGATTCAACCCATATCAACAAGAGTCAACCCACAACAACAAGAGTCAACGCACAACAACAAGAGTCTGCCCACAGCAAGAGATAATCCATACAAGTCAACCCACAACAACAAGTCAACCCACAGCAACAAGAGTCAACCCACAGCAATAAGGGTAAACCCACAACAACAAGAGTCAGACCATTAAAACAAAAGTCAACCCACAGCATCTAGAGTCAACCCACAGCTACAAGAGTCAGCCCACAACAACAAGAGTCAACCCACAACAACAAGAGCCAACCCACAACACCAAGAGTAAACCCACAGCAACAAGAGTCAACCCACAACAAGAGGCGACCCACATCAACAAGAGTCAACCCACAACACCAAGAGTCAACCAACAGCAACAAAATGCAACCCACAACAGCAAGAGTCAACCCACAGCAACAAAAGTAAACCAACAGCTACAAGAGTCAACCCACAACAACAAGAGTAACCCACAGCAACAAGAGTCAACCCACAAGAACAAGTAACCAAAAACAAGATTCAACCCACAATAACAAGAGTCAAACCATTATACCAAGATTCAACCCAAAGCATCAAGAGTCAACCTACAACAACAAGAGTCAACCTACAAACACAAGAGTCAACCCACAGCAACAAGAGTTAACCCACAACAACAAGAGTCAACCCAAAACAACAACAGTCAACCCACAGCATCAAGAGTCAACCCACAACAAGAGTCAACGCGCAAAAAACAGATTCAACCCACATCATCAAAAGTCACCCCACAACAAAAAGATTCAACCCACAACAACCAGAGTCAATCCACATCAACAAGAATAAATCCACAACAATAAGAGTCATCCCAAAACAACAAGAGATCAACCCAGAGCAACAAGAGTCAAATCACAACCACATGAGTCAGCCCACAACAACAAGAGCACACGCACAACAACAAAAGCCAACCCACAACAACAAGAGTCAACCCACAACAACAAGAGAAAACTCACAGCAACAAGAGACAACAAACAACAAAAGGGTCAACCCACAACAACAAGAGTCAACCTACAGCAACAAGGGTCAACCCACAACAAGAGTCAGCCCACAACACCAAGAGTCAACCAACAGCAACAAAAGGCAACCCACAAAAACAAGAATCAACCCACAGCAACAAAAGTAAACCAACAGCCACAAAAGTAAACCCACAACAACAAGAGTCAACCCAAAACACCAAGAGTCAACCCACAACAACAAGAGTCAACCCATATCAATAAGAGTCAAATCACAACAACAAGATTCAACCCATATCAACAAGAGTCAACCCACAACAAGAAGAGTCAACCCACAACAACAAGAGTCAACCCACAACAAGAGTTAACCCATATCAATTCAACCCACAACAACAAGTCAACCAATAGCAACAAAAGTCAACCCACAGCAACAAGGGTCAACCCAAAACAACAAGAGTCAGACCAAAAAAGCAACAGTCAACCCACAAACTCTAGAGTCAATCCACAGCTGTAAGAGTCAGCCAACAACAACAAGAGTCAACCCACAAAAACAAAGGCCAACCAACAACACCAAGAGTCAACCCACAACACCAAGAGTCAAACCACAGCAACAAGAGTCAACCCAAAACAACAAGAGTCAACCCAAATCAACAAGAGTCAACCCACAACAAAAACATTCAACCCATATCAACAAGAAACAACCCACAACAACAAGAGTCAACCCACAACAACAACAATCAGCACACAACAAGAGTTAACCCATATCAAGTCAACCCACAAAAACAAGTCAACCCACAGCAACAAGAGTCAACCCACAGCAACAAGAGTCAACCCACAACAAGAAGTGTCAGACCATAAAAACAAGAGTCAACCCACAGCATCTAGAGTCAACCCACAGCTACAAGAATCAACCCACAACAACAAGAGTCAACCCAAAACAACAAGAGCCAACCCACAACACCAAGAGTAAACCCACAGCAACAAGAGTCAACCCACAACAAGAGGCAACCCACATCAACAAGAGTCAACCCACAACAACAAGAGTCAGCCCACGTCAACGAGAGTCAACCCACAACAACAAGAGTCAACCCATATCAACAAGAGTCAACCCACAACAACAAGAGTCAACCCACAACAAAAAGAGTCAATCCACAAAACCACTCACAGCAACAAAAATCAACCCACAACAAGAGTCAACACAACAATAGTCAACCCACATCAACAAGTCAACCCACAACAAAAAGTCAATCCACGGCAACAATAGTCAACCGACAGCAACAAGGGTTAACCCACAACAAGAGTCAGCGCACAACACCAAGAGTCAACCAACAGCAAGAAAAGGCAACCCAAAGTAGCAAAAGTCAGCCCACAGCGACAAATGTCAACCCACAGCTACAAGAGTCAATCCATAACAACAAGAGTCAACACACAACAACAGTAGTCAACCCACAGCAACAAGAGTCACTCCACAACAACAAATCAACCCAAAACAAGATTCAACCCACAACAACAGGAGTCGACCCAATATACCAAGATTCAACCCACAGCATCAAGAGTCAACCCACAACAACGAGAGTCAACCCAAAACAATAAGAGTCAACCCACAGCAACAAGAGTCAACCCACAACAACAAGAGTCAACCCACAACAACAAGAGTCTTCCCATATCGTCAAGACTCAAACCACAACAAGAGTCAACGCAAAACAACCAGAGTCAATCCACATCAACAACAGTCAACCTACAACAAGAAGCGTCAACCCACAACAACAAGATTAAACCCACAAAAACAAGATTCAACCCACAACAGCAAGAGTCAACCTACAACAACAATAGTCAACCCACAGCATCAAGAGTGAACCCACAACAACATTAGTAAACCCAAAACAACAAGAGTCAACGCACAACACCAACAGTCAACCCACAGCAACAAGAGTCAATCCACATTCACAAGAGTCAACCCACAAAAACAAGAATCTACCCAAAACAACAAGAGTCATCGCACAACAACAAGAGTCAATCCACAACAACGAGAGGCAACCCAAAACAACAAGAGTCAATCCATATTATCAAGAGTCAAACCACAAGAGTCAACGCACAACAACCAGAGTCAATCCACATCAACAAGAGTTAACCCACAACAATAAGAGACAACCCACAACAAGAGTCAACCTACAACAACAAGAGTCAACCCACAACAACAAGAGTCAGCCCACAACAAGAGTTAACCTACAATAGGAGACAAGAGTCAACCCACAGCAACAAGGGTCAACCCACAACAACAAGATTCAATCCATATCAACAAGAGTCAACCTACAACAGCAACAGTCACCCCACAACAAGAGTCAACCGACAACAAGAGTTAACTCATATCAAGTCAACCCACAACAACAAGTCAACCCACAGCAACAAGAGTCAACTCACAGCAACAAGGGTCAACCTACAACAACAAGAGTCACACCATAAAAACAAGAGAGAACCCACAGCATCTAGAGTCAACCCACAGCAACAAGAGTCAATCCACAACAACAAGAGTCAACCCAAAACAAAAAGATCCAACCCACAACACCAAGAGTCAACCCACAACACCAAGAGTCAACCCACATCAACAAGAGTTAACCCACAACAACAAGATTCAACCCATATCAACAAGAGTTAACCCACAACAACAAGAGTTACCCCACAACAACAAGAGTCAACCCACAACAAGAGTTAACCCATATCAAGTCAACCCACAACAACAAATCAACCCACAGCAACAAGAGTCAACCCACAGCAACAAGGGTCAACCCACAACAACAAGAGTCAGACCATAAAAACAAGAGTCAACCCACAGCATCTAGAGTCAACCCACAGCTACAAGAGTCAACCCACAACAACAGGAACCAACTCATAACACCAAGAGTCAACCCACAGCAAAAAGAGTCAACGCACAACAGGAGTTAACCCACAACAACAAGAGTAACAAGCAACAAGTCAGCCGACGTCAACAAGAGTCAACCCACGGCAACAAGAGTCACCCCATATCAACAAGAGTCAACCCACAACAACAAATGTCAACCCACAACAACACGAGTCAACCCAGAACTACATGAGACAACTCAGAGCAACAAAATTCAACCCAAAACAAGAAGAGTCAACCCACAGCAACAAGAGTCAACACACAACAATAGTCAACCCACATCAACGAGTCAACCCACAACAACAAGTCAATCCACGGCAACAAGAGTCAACCCACAGCAACAAGGGTCAACCCACAACAAGAGTCAGCCCACAACACTAAGAGTCAACCAACAGCAACAAAAGGCAACCCAGAGCAGCAAGAGTCAACCGAAAGCAACCAAAGTCAACCCACAGCTACAAGAGTCAACCCACAGCAACAAGAGACAACCCACAACAGCAAGAGTCAACCCACAACAACAAGAGTCAACCCACAGCATCAAGAGTCAACCCACAACAAGAATCAACCTACAACAACAAGAGTCAACCCACATCATCAAGAGTCAACCCACAACAACAAGATTCAACGGACAACAGTCAATCCACATCAACAAGAGTCAACCCACACCAAAAAAGAGTCATCCCAGAACAACAAGAGGTCAACCTACAACAAGAGTCAACCCACAACAACAAGGGTCAACCTACAACAACAAGAGTCAACCGACAACAACATGTGTCAACCCACAACAACAAGTGTCAACCCACAACAAGAAGAGTCAACCCACAACAACAGGATTCATCCCACAACACCAAGAGTCAACCCACAGCAACAAGAGTTAATCCACAACCACAAGATCAACCTACAACAACAAGAGTTAACCAACAACAACAAGAGTCAAGGCACAACAACAAGTCAACCCAAAACAATAAGAGTCATCCCACAACAAGAGGTCAACCTACAGCAACAAGAGTCAACCAACAACAACAAGAGTCAACCCACAACAGCAGGAGTCCACCTACAACAACAAGAGTTAACTCACAACAAAAAGAGTCAACCCACAACAACAAGAGTCAACCCACAGCAAGAGTCAACCCACAGCAACAAGAGTCAATCTACAGCAACAAGTGTCAACCCAAAACAAGAGTTAACCCACATCAAGTCAACCCACAACAAGTCAACTCAGAGCAGCAAGATTCAACCCACAGCAACAAGGGTCAACCCACAACAAGAATCAGCCCATAAAAAAGAGAGTCAACCCACAGCAACAAGACTCAGCCCACAGCTACAAGACTCAACCAACATTAACAAGAGTCAACCCTCAACAACAAGAGTCAGCCCACATTAACAAGAGTCAATCCACTACAACAACATTCAACCCACATCAACAAGAGTCAACCCACAACAACAAGAATCAACCCACAACAACAAGAGTCAACCCGCAACAAAAGGAGTCAACTCACAGCAACAAGAGTCAACCCACAACAAGAGTCAGCCCACAGCAACAAGACTCAACCCACAATAATAGTCAACCCACATCAACAAGTCAACGCACAACAACAAGTCAATCCACAACTACAAGAGTCAACCCACAGCAACAAGGGTCAACCAACAACAACAATATTCAACCCATGTAAACAAGAGTCAGACCATAAAAACAAGAGTCAACCGACAGCATCTAGAGTCAACCCACAGCTACAAGAGTCAAACCACAACAACAAAAGTCAACCCGCAACAACAAGAGCCAACCCACAACACCAAGAGTCAACCCACAACACCAAGAGTCAAACCACAGCAACAAGAGTTAACCCACAACAACAAGAGTCAACCCACATCAAGAAGAGTCAACCCACAACGAGATTCAACCCAAATCAACAAGAGTCAATCCACAACAACAAGAGTCAACAAACAACAAGAGTTAACCCATATCAAGTTAATCCAAAACAACAAAACCAACAGCAACAAGAGTCAACCAACAGCAACAAGGGTCAACCCACAACAACAAGAGTCAGACCATAAAAATAAGAGTCCACCCACAGCATCTAGAGTCAACCCACAGCTACAAAAGTCAACCCACAATAACAAGAGCCAATCCACAACACAAAGAGCCAAACCAAAACACCAAGAGTCAACCCACAGGAACAAGAGTGAACCCACAACAGAGGCAACCCACATCAACAAGAATCAACCGACAAAAACAAGAGTCAACCCACAACAAGAGTCAACCCTCAGAAACAAAAGTCAACACACAGCAACAAGAGTCAACCCACAGCAACAAGAGTCAACCAACAGCAACAAATCAAACCACAACAACAAGTCAACCCACAACAACAAATGTCAGACCACAACAACTAGAGTCAACCCACAACAACAAGAGTCAACCCACAGCAACAAGAGTCAGCCCACAAAAAAAGTTAACCCATATCAACACACAACAACAAGTCAACCCACAGCAACAAGAGTCAACCCACAGCAACAAGGGTCAACCCACAATAACAAGATTCAGCCCATAAAAACAAGAGTACACCGAAAGCAAAAAGAGTTAACCCACAGCTACAAGAGTCAACACACAACAACAAGAGTCAACCCACAACAAGAGCCAACCCACAACACCAAGAGTCAACCCAGAGCATCAAGATTCAAACCACAAGAACAAGGGTCAACCCAAAACAGCAGGAGTCAGCCCACATCAACAAGAGTCAACCCACAACAGCAAGAATCAACACATATCAACCCACAACAGCAAGAATCAACACATATCAACCCACAACAAGAGTCAACGCACAACAGCAAGAATCAACCCACAAACAATGAGACTACTCACTTCAACAAGATTCAGCACACAACAAGAGTCGATCCAGAGCAATAGTCAACCCGAATCAACAAGTCAACCCACAACAACAAGTAAATCCACACCAACAAGAGTCAACCCACAGCAACAAGGGTCAACCCACAACAGCAAGAGTCAGCCTACAACACCAAGAGTCAACCATAAGCAACAAAAGGCAACACACAACAACAAGAGTCAACCCACTGCAACAAGAGTCAACCCACAGCTACAAGAAACAGCCCACAACAAGAGTCAACCCACAACAACAAGAGTAAACCCACAACACCAAGAATCAACCCACAGCAACAAGAGTTAACCCAAAACAACAAGAGTCAACCCACAGCAACAAGAGTCAACGCACAACAAGGGTCAACCCACAACAACAAGAGTCACCCCACAACAAAATGAGTCAACCCAAAATACCAAAACTCAACCCACAGCAGCAAGAGTCAGCCCAAAACAACAAGAGTCAACCTATAACAACAAGAGTTAACCCACAACAACAAGAGTCAACCCGCAAAACCAAGAGTCAACCCAAAGCAACAAGAGTCAACCCAAAACATCAAGAGTCAACCCACAACAACAGGAGTCAATCCACGACAACAAGAGTCAA
>JAUUDZ010023786.1:0-11198 GCA_032361705.1 Panulirus versicolor | reverse complement strand
AGTTGTGGCCAACTGTAGACTGTGGAGGAGGAACGGTACCTGGCGGAGGTGCAATGGTGGAGGGATGGTCTCAGTAGTGGTGGTGGTGCACAGCCCGGGCAGCGGGCAGGGCCACTGACCCCTCCAACCCCCCCAACACCTCCCAACCCCAATTCCTCTGATGCTCTCCCACTGCCACACACACATTCTCAAGGAGGCTACGCAGACCTATAAACACACACACACACACACACACACACGACTACCCTGTTTTGTTATTTGAGGTCACTTACCCTAAGAGTGGGTGTTGCTGAAGGATATGGGAGTGTCCTACCCAATGCGTAATGGCTAGGAGACATGCGAGGGTTAGTAGTATGGTCTGAGTATTTTAAAACGTCAGGTTCGACTCGCCTACAGAAACATCTGAGTAGTTGGTCTCCTGCTGATGCACACTGTAGTGTTAATTGACGACAACGTAGTAATTTGATGGACGTAATTGATGAATGAAGTTGATTAACGTGTGTACCTCTTCCTTACAGGATCCTCCCGCCATGAATCTGGATTTCTTCGAGGCTCTGCTGGCCGACATGCAGCAGAACCTACCACAAGGCACCTACGACGATGTAGATGACGATGATGACGAGGATTACGAGGATGACGACGACGACGACGACGACGATGATTACGAGTATGGCGGTGGCCACGAGCACAACATCCACACCATGGCCAACCCCTACGGTGGTGGCGGCGGCGGCGAAGGAGGTGGAGACATGGGGGGCGTGCCCCTGCCCACCATGCAGACTATGAGCATACTGCAAGGGCTTCTCAACATAAACCCCGCCGCTCTCCCTGGTGGCGTTCCCGTCCCCGATATGGGAGGAGGCATGGGTGGACCCATGAACTCTGGGATACCCGGCATGGGGGCCTTGATGGATGGTGGAGCGGGAAGTTTTCTTTCCAACATGCCGTCCTTCCTCCCTACCATGAACCCTGAAATGGCTGGGTCGCTAGCTGGGGCCTTCGCAGGAGGCATGAACGCCCTCATGGATGGTCTTGCACAAGGTGGGGGTGGTGGAAACGGTGTCACCATCAATGAATATGATGACGATGACCTCTTGTCTGATGAAGAGGACGAGGAAGACGACGACGATGATGATGACGAGCTGGACGACAGGACTGGCATGGGCACAGTGGCTGCAACTGCCGCGGGTGCCGCTGCTGTCGGTGCTGTGGGTGGCCTCATGGCCTCTGGAATCCTTGGATCTTCTCATCCACCTGCTCATGGTCCAAGCCCTGGACACATCCAGCATCCTGATCTTCAGCATCCTGGGCATCCATCACTTCCTGGACATGGTGCAAACCCAGGACACCCAGGTCCAATAGGCTTTGCACCCAGTTTTATGCCGGCAGATATGTTAAGTCCGCCTCCCAACAATGCACAGATTCCCCATGGTATGTCATCAGCACCACCCATGCACCACACGAACATGGCTCCTAGCATTAGTGGTGGCTCTGTGAGAAGCGTAGATCCCTTAGCAGGAGTGCCCATGGGCATAGCAGGTATAGCAGCTGGCGCAAGTATGCTGGCACCTGTTGTTGGTAGTCTTCTGGCCTCCAGTGATAAGCCCGTAGCCAAACTGGACAACTCTGATGCGTCCAGCGTAACCCTTGTTGGTGATGATTCTTTGAACACCACCAGCAAGACCCCACAACCAGCAGACCTTGACGAGACTGATGAGGCTGCAGTGACTTTGGAGAAGACACACATCACAAAGCCTGAGAAGGAGGAACCTAAGCCAGTTGCGGACGCCAAACCTGCAGCCACTCCTAAGGAAGAAGCTCCTAAGGAGAAAACTGATGAAGATAAAGGTAAAGACTCTTGGATAAGACTGAGAAATCTGAGGAGGATACTCCAAAGCCTACCAGAGGGCCCACACCCAAGGATGAACAAGGATGAATTAGAAGACGACAAGGCAAGTGTAGGTTCCGACTCCGTCCCAGGTTCTGAGGAAGCTGGTGATGGTAAATCTGACACCGAAAGTGTCAGGAAGAAGACTCCTTCACCTGTCCTTGTTGAAGAGTTGGGCAGACTCAGTTCTACCGGAAGCGAATCCACGCCTGTATTAGAGTCTGCCAGCTGTGGCTCCATCACTGACCTGGCTAGTGCAACAGAGTCCATGCGGGACTCTGACACTGACAATCATTCAGATGTTCATGATGTAACAGCCAACCTCTCTGACCTAGAGAATGACATCCATGAGGCCCAACCTAAAGTTCGAGCTCCTTCACAGTTTGCTGTAGGACCTCTTCCTATCGTCATCGAGAAGCCAACATTTGGCTGGCAGTCCATGGTCGGTCTAGATACAGCCAAGGATGCTCTAAAGAAACTGTTCCTGAGCGAAGCTTTCCCAGAAGTGTACGAGGGTACTCAAGGCACCTGCAAAGGGGTGCTACTCTTTGGCCCATCAGGCTCGGGAAAGACTTGCCTGGCACGAGCCCTTGCCAAAGAAGCGAATGATGCCATTCTAATCGGCATTTCTACAGGTTATCTTGTGGCACAGGCTCCCCTTGAAGCAACCAAGATAGTGCGGTACCTGTTTGATCATGCTCGCATGAAGAGTCCTGCAGTCATACTCTTTGACGAAATTGATGCCTTGTGTTATGACAGGTCGAGCGAGACGGCACTGCGAGCAAAAACTGAACTGTTCGTCCAGATCAGAGGTGAGGCTTTTAGAACGAACCAACACACGCAGTCCCTTGTTTATATGTTAAAGTGGAAAACTTTTGTTGGATTGTTTTTCAGATGTAAAATGTGGTGAAAGTCATTTTCTAAAGTTAACAGTTAAAGAGAACTTGTTCATAGTAAACTGCCTTTCATTACAAGTGAAGTTAGACAGCGTCTTGTAATTATGGTACTCTTTTATTTTGGACAGGTATGACAACTCTCAACCCGCAGTACCCGCCTCTCATTGACCCATCTACCATCAATGATGGCATCATGGTCCTTGGCACCACCAATCAGCCATGGCTGCTGGAGGACGAGCTCAGGAAGATATTCACTTACAATATTCACGTCAAACTACCAAATGAAAAAGCGCGAGAGGAACTGTTTAGAACGTTCCTGCATACATTGCCACATAACATCAATGAGGATCAGTTCAAATGCCTAGTAGCGAAGAGCGAAGGGTGAGTCCAGCTACAGTTTTGTCCTATTGTCAATAGTTTCGTAAATTACCAAAAGCTTTCGTTGAGAAACCTAAAAATGCCAGGATTTATGATGGATATAGGTTTGCTGACATGGCTCTGATGTGAACTTTGACCTGGTTATAGAGTCGACCTTAACCCACTGTTCTTTTATCTTTTTCAGGTACTCTGCTGCAGACATTAACACTGTGATCATACAAGTGGCTCATATGCCTCCTAATGAACCAAACAAATATATTCAAAACACGCCTAGGGCTATAACCTATGTAAGTTGAATTGTCTTTCCCTTTGTCACTTGGAATGCAATCTTGTCACTTGTTACGAACTTTCAGAATTTCATAACACCATTAATGATGATGATAATAATAATAGTTTCTGTTAATTCATGCTTTCAAAAAGACATTAATAATGCATGCCAAGCATCGTATGTGAGCTTAATGCTGCCAGTATATTATTTGCCAGAGTGATTTTAACTGTGCCCCTCGCGTTCCAGGATGACCTCGCCACTGTGATGACTGACTATAGATGTAGATTTACGGAGGAGGTGTCAGCCAGATACCAGAGTTACATCAAAGCCGCCACACATAGATCTGGTAGGTGCTTGACACAAGCATGGTGGATCCTTTATCTTTATAAAATGCTTGAGTAATGTCACTTATGATTAGTTGATGGAACAAGAGTAGGGCATTGTCAGAATACCTCGTACACTTTTGCAGCTGAACAGTCTTTTAACAGCAACTCAACGTAGATGAAAGGCGTAGAAACAAACCTCAGATACATCCAACATCATGTACCAAAGCTATTCCTTACTTATAAGAGTATCTATCCTTTAGTAACGTCTCGGTATTCTTTATATGGTCAGAGATGTTTACATGCAACGTGTCCACTTTCGAGGGGGCCCCTGTTCTAACTGGTGTTATGTTTTGTCCCGACAGAAGAACGGCGGGAAGACTCTAAGAGTGAGGAGAAGGGTAAGCCCAAGGGCGTCAAGAAGTTCGGCCAGAGGATTGCGAAGTCCATTGCTGCCGCGCTCGTTGCTGTGATAGATTAAACTGTGTCTAGATTATAGTGAAAAGACAGGCCCTGGCCGTAGGTACAGTCCAAGGCTGCTCCGTGAGCTACTCCAGCCCGAGCCAAGGCCACAGCAAGTCGCAGGGATGTTGTAATTAGCTCTGTACAGTCTATCTGTGATGAACCTCTTATTTTTTTTTATTTTTTATTTTTTTTAAATAAGACCTGCACTGGCCCTGGCCCGGGCTGAATGAATACCTGATAGTGAACTGAAGTGCTCTCGTCCGAGTGGACATAGAGGGGTGCTTCAAGGATGATGATGATGATGATGGTATTCTTTCCGTGAACTGATGATGATGCAGCCTTGCTTCAGCCAGCCAGGGTCGGAAGAACTTAGTCACTCGAGTCATTTCCCGATCCCCACCATCTGCAAGCAAACTCCGCCCGCCCGCCCGCCCTCTGTCAGTGTTCCTCCCAGCTCCCCCCTCCACACACGAACCCCGCGGGCAGCAGCCTACAACGAAGCCCACAGCCCATGATTCCCCAAAACACCTAGCAGCCTCTGGTTTGGCCAAGTGTGTAAACAGAAAAAAAAAATCAAATTAGTTGGAAGAACATTAAAAAAAAATTCAGAAAACTGATGTGAAGTGAGAAAAGACATCAGAGAAAACAGCTGATGTGAAGTGTATAGAGAAAGATGCTCCCAAGTGCTACCACAGTTCTGAATTCTGTTGTGACAGGTGACAATAATTCCTACCAGCACATGTGGCTCTATTTTTACCCGACTTCGTGAATAATAAGATGTGATGTAAAGATGTGACTGATATTCACTCTACTTATCTGATTCACGGATGGAAGGCATTGAAGCACTGTGCTCAGGAATGATCTGTTTGTGCTTTTTTTGTTTTTTTAAAACAATTGGAACGAGAATGCGCTAACTGAGGCTGCCAGGTGGAGATGTACCACTTGGGATCTGCTTCTACCATACAGCATCATAAAGAAGGTGTGGGAATTTTTAAAGATGCCTGGTCTATATGTTGTACAAATCTTCTTCAGTAGATAATCATTCATTTCGCCTAAGTCACGTGATCTCAAAAAAAAAGTGCGTAAGCGGTATTCCCATTTTATAACGTAGGTAAAAATGTTTTTTTTTTCTTTTAGTGATTTAAAGTGATAAACATACAGTAAGTGTCTTTTATTATTATTATTATTATTATTATTATTACAATTATTATTGTTATTGCAGTTGACTTGGAAACTAAAAGACATAGAAAAAAAATTTACCAGTCAGAATTATTGATGGAGTGACTAGAGGTGACGACTTAATAACAAAAAAGACTTAGCTGTTCCGGCAAGTTTGATGGGCATGCTACTAGTGATTTGTTATAGACATTCTTGAGGAAGCCATAGTATGAAGCTGTGGGAAAAAAAAAAGGGTACATCATTGTGGCATTGTTCTAACCCGCTCTTTTGTGCTTGGGGTGAATATTGAGTGGCCTTTCAGTAATTGTTAATGGAAGGTATTATTTTTTCCCCCTCTCCCCATTCCATTCCAAACCCACACCACCTCCCTCCCCTGCCCCCCGTCCCTCCCTCTGAAAGTATGCAACATTCCCAGTAAAAATGGGTCTTGGTTAAAAACAAAAAAAAGTTTACATAGTTCTACCACTTCCTCAGTCCGTCCGCTGGATAATTGGCATTATGTGTGTGTGTATGACCATATATTTTTTGTGAAAGATCTCATGTAGGCTTAATCCCAAGACAAAGGAGCCACGTCCAATGAAAGACCAGCCTTCAAGTCTGTGTGTAAGTGCTGCCACACTTGTTACACTTATGTCACCACTTTTATTGCTGCCATTTAAGTGGTCATGACAGGTCACTTATTTTTTCATCACTCGAAGACTGAAATCCCCCCCTTTATTGTTTAACAAAGTGGCACTGTTGGTGAACACTTAGCTTGGTGCAAACGGTTCCCCCCTCCTCCCCTCCTTAGTTATAGTTTTGTGTATGTTCTTGTTCGACTGCAATCATGAAGGTTCAGGGCGGTGCTTATCCTCGGCTGGGGGTGGTGGAATTCAGCTTGCGCTTTAATTTGTTGGTTGGTTCTATTTGATATTTTTTGTGTTAAGAATATTTTTTTCGGTGGGTGGGTTACGGTAGATGCCTTTTTTAATTTTATGACATTTTTTTTAATCTGCTGTTTGGCCTGATTTTAAGGGATCCTTTGGACTTTTTGAATGAACAAGTCCCTGTGGAATTCCTTCACTTTTGGCCATTGGGTGAGCACCTAACCTGCTTAAACATTAAATTCAGCTGCCCCTGTTTCGCTTATTTAGAAATATGGATGGCGAGCATCCCCCTCCTCCTTATTCCTTCCCTTGACCAAGGCACTGGTTGGATCCCTAGTGTTCATGTCTTCCTTTTTCTTAAATATATTCACTATTTTCAAATTCGTAATTCATTAAAATGCTTCCCTACTTCAGAATTACCCTTTTATCATTTTCAACTCTGCTAATTCCTCTCTCTCGAGTTTGTTTTACTTTTCGATGCACGAGGACATGACATTAGGGCCATAAGGGCCAGAGGTCGTGATATGGCACGAGCTGCGCCTCGGAGCCGAGCCAGCATACTTCACCCCAATACTTCAGAGTGCACCGCCGTTTTCAAGTGTGAAAAGTTTACTTTAATTTCAATATTGCATTTATAGAGCCTCTGTTTTTAGCCCGTAGCATTTGTTCATGCTTAGCTGTTAAGGATGTAAAATAGACTGTGAAACAGTCTTATGTGTGTGAAGTTAAACTATGGTGTTGCCACAGATCTTTCTGGGCCGCTCGGGTGGTTGCAACCTTTACCCCATCCACCCGGCGATCCCTCCCCTGTAGTTGTAAATGGCTACCCCTCCGCTCGCCCAGACAATCCGTGAGTTTTGTTGTTATAGTGTATGAGCGTCCTCTCCCTCTCCCTCTCTCAGCTATGTGTGTTATTACTTTGGGGGCTTGTCTCTAGCGCAGGTGTGGACGCCACTGCCTCTGGTGTCTTTTCTCTCAAGTGATTACTGTGCTCATGATGTGATTGTGGTTTACTGTAGAAAGAGTATATTTGATCAGAGATGGCAAGATTAATTTTTTTTTGTTATAAAACATGATGCGCACAAACTTTACCCATGATTTTTATTTACAACCACAACTCTGCTACTACCCCCTCCCTCCCCCATGCATGTTACCTGGTGATGGCTGCCAGTCTACCTTGGTGTCCTGGTGGCTGACAGCCACCTGGATGTCCCAGTTGGCTGCCAGTTCTGTGGGTTTCCTGGTGGCTGACAGACAGCCATCTGGGTATCCTATCGTGGCTGCAGCACGGGTTTATCGACGGTGCTGCCAGTGCAATAAGTTATTCTCTTCTTTTTTTCGGAAGACGCATGATGCTACCAGCTTTGCAATGTTCTAGTTTTTCACCATCTCCATAGACTGTAAGGAGGAAAGTGGACTGTTTTAATATGGTATTACTGATGATAATGAGGAGTGTATGTACCTTTTAAGTTATATTCTTGTTGTTTATGACTGTCCAGAATTCTGAAACACTGCTCAATGGGGGGTACAACAAAAAAATATTAAAACAGGACATGGCTTAAGAACTCTACCAAAACCATTATATAAAGAAAGAAAACTTGACACTGTCCCAAACCCATGTCGACCAGTTCCTTAGGACGTTATACAATGCACCCCAAGTCTTGTTTGAGAATTCTGGAGTGTGCTTCTGCTTCTTACCTATGGAAGGTTGCTTTAGATTTTTATACAGTCCAACGTGTTGAGGTCGTCGAATCACTTGCTACCCACCCCAAGCCCGTCTTTCCCCAGTTGCAGTTCCGTAGATTTAAGCCTTTCTTGGTTTGTGCGACACAGCGCTTGGTGATGAATGGGTCTCGGGAACATCATCTGACCGTGTGACAACAGGCTATGCCAGAGGCCACACGGAAAGAGATTCTCATGTCAGACCTTCGTAATTCCCTTTCAGGGACGTTTCTCCAGTCCTGATATTTCTAATAGTGTGCTTTCAACACCCATCCATGTAAACTTTACTAATATCTGTGTAGGTGTAAACATACGTACATGTTCCAGCTTAGCGAGAGAGGAAAAAAAAGTGAAAAATCCACACTTTTACACCTAATGGACCATTGAGCTGCCGCGAGTATGAAAAACCCAACGATAAACAAATCACAACATTAAACTAATAACCTTAAAACTTGTAGAATGTGATAAGGGCAGCTTCTAACGTTCTTGTACCACAGTACAAGAGTTGTATGCTGGAACCACGATCGTCAATCATGACTTATTTTGGATCGTGTGTGGAAAATACGAACGTATTATTGTCTCTTGCCATCGATAAATCATCGACATAGTTTTCAGAGTACTTATATACAACTCCTGCGCTGATCGATCACAGAACATTCGTGCTACGGGAAGATCTGAATTTACTGCAGTGGAGGGGTTGATGATGTGTCGATAACCCTACTAGCTGACACCAGCCGAGGCACCAGAGTAGTAGTAATAGTAGGTGACGGAGGGGAAGAAAGACGGCGGGCAGACGGAGTACAACATGTACCAGTGTCACCTGGTCAACGCATGTCTGAAATCCGTATCGATGCTATTACTGGTGTACGTCAAACAGTACGGTGGGGTGGGAGGTAGGGCAGGTAGCACAGCGCAAGGCAAGGGTTAATCACTGGACGCGACCTCTTGGGTACATCCGGCAGCTGACGTGAGGTAAATTCCCCCCGGGGCTGTCCCCCGGGGCCCTGACCGCCCGCCTCAGGTCGACAGGGTCAAACAGCGATTGGGGGGATGAACATCCCCAGCCCCCTCCAAGTCTGTCATGGTAGTAAAAGTTTTTGTTGCCATTTGCGTTGGGGGAAGATCCTGTAAACTTCGAGTCTCTTCCACGCTGGGCGCGTGTTACGCAAAAGAACGCACACGTGCGCGCAAGCGCACTTCACACACACACAGAAGTGTTCTGGTGTTGTTCATTAGGGAAGCGACAACGCTGGCCGTGTCTTTGTTTACACTGTTGCGCCAGGCATCGGGTTATCATAATACCAATTAGTGTAACCAGAGTCGTGGATGGTACGCATACTGGAGGCGTGTGTCAATATGCTCGCCCGGTACTATTTGTTCCTTCCATCCAGGAGAACAGTTCAACAAATTGCACGTAAAGACAAAAAATAACTGGATAAATAATGAGCTGGGTGGGGGTAGGGTGGGTTAATCGGCCAGCGCTCTACGGCGCGCACACACACACACACACACCTGTAGGTAGATAGGCGTAGCCAATAACCTTAATTTTCCTAAAGTCTGCTTTGTGATGATGGAGTAGCGATTGCTTAATACTCAAACCGAATTAAGTGCATTAAGTAAGCTTTAAAAAATATTAATAGTTAAGTGTATCAGACGTGAGGGACCGACGGACGGGGACACTTCAGCATGTATAGAGTAGTTGGTCACCATGTTTGAGCTGCGGCCCAGGGTCGCCGCTGCGTCAGGCGGGAACCGAGCGAATTGGCGGGACTCCCGCCTGGCCACCTGCCGACCTTATTTTCACAGTTCATAGTTCATTTTCTTGGAGTATAAACGCGAGCTGTAATGGTTATCACTTCACATGTCTTCTCTTTTTTTATTCCATGGCTCCTGATCTACTACGTTAAGGGACACACCGATATGGCTGTGTGGGGAAAAAGCTTCATGTTTACGAATGCGTAGAACGGGGTGGGTCGCTCATACGCGGACCATCTGAACGAAGACCTACATTAAACTCTGTTAACAAAAGCTCAGCTGGACAACATATTAGTTATGGTTTCTTGGCTTAAGAAAACGCGAGACTTTGTAATATCTCTCTACTACACCTGCAGGCCGAGAGAGAGAGAGATTGGGAGAGCGAGCGAGTGTGAGTGTTTTAAGATCGACTCGATCCCCTCATACATACATACACGGTCAAGCCGGACAGCTGCCTCCCGTGCTAACCTTGCTCTGCTCGCCATCTGGCCACGATGCGGAAAACGGCAGTTAAGATGCAAGCGGGTTTTACGAAACCGTCGCACTCGAGCGAGTGTCTTTGATCGTATCGACATTAGGGGGATCTATCTATCTATCTGGTGCCTCTAGGTGGATGCTGGCCAGGCAATATTCCTTTTTTTTTTTTTTAAATATATTTTATATTCATAAGCTGGTGAACGCTGGTTATATAAGCCAAGGGAAATCTACTTAACTGCTTCCAAATACTCCGCAACACGTACGTTACTGCACCGTTGTTATGTTTTAAAGAGACTTGTGAGAGAGAGGCGCGCGCGCCCTTCGAGGCTAACAGTGGTCCTGTAACTGTACCTCCTCCACAGGGTTGCAATGTGATAAAATGTAAGATGTGTGTGTGCCAGGTTGGAGTGATGATTACTCTTTTTTTTATCATTATTATTCTTTTATCTGAGCCTAGAGTCAAGCCAACGAATGTATTTTAATTCTCCCCTCCTCCTCCTCCTCCCCTTTCCTTCCCCTCCCCTCCCCTCCCTCCACCCATCCCAAGGCGAAGAACAGAGTAAGTGATATTTTGTTTACTTTCCTCGCGCTGTATTGAGGCAGGGACATATGATGCAATAGACTGACGCCGCTTCAGTGAGTCCTCTTATTGTGCTTCCTTCTTTCTCTCTCTCTCTCTCTTTTACTCCCTCCTCTGTTCCCTCTCCTCAATCACCGAACTTCCCAAGACCTTCCTGGAGGCAGATGTGGATCTATATAAGTTCCCAGTCATCATTTTTTTTGTGTGTGTTTTTGATGATATTCTGTAACACGTCTTCCAAATGTGCTCTTCTGGGGGAAGACGTGGATAACGTCTTCCAAGCATCTTTCCTGCCTGCAACACGAAGAGTCTTCCATCATATTCTGGTAACAAAAACAAACAAAACTGTCTTCCAAGAGCCTCTCGTCATGCGGTGGTAACCACTCCCTCCTGGATAATGT
>JAUUDZ010023774.1:0-22049 GCA_032361705.1 Panulirus versicolor | reverse complement strand
CCTTCACCAAGTCTGGAGTGAGTTGTGATTGGTAAGTTTCTAACTTGTTATAAGGCTGAATGTATGGGGCCTACTGCAGTTAATGACCTTCATTCTAAGAGTACCTCCCACAGCAAGTGCAGCAAGTAGGTTAAGATCTTCTGTTGTGAAAGACACCTTAGTTATGTCGAAGCCCTTCCCTGCATTACACATGATGAGCCTTTAGATTCAGTTAACCAGGTGAAGAAGGCTCTTATTCCCATTAGGATCTTTGAGGTTGGTTAGTAATGCTATTACCTTTATGCACTTCTCTGTCTTCTCAAAGGTATGTTTAATTAAATACAAGTGATTTCACATGATTGTATCCACTTCTGTATTTATTAGATAGGCTAGTTCTTTATTACTTCAGCACTTTATCTTACATATTATCCTTTTCACGATACCACATCATCCTAATTTCTTCGTCGTAAAAATTTTCACTCCTCTGTCTTACAGACACTTCAGAAATACATTTAAAATGCCTAAAATCTTCTAACTAATCTACCTTAATCTCATTTCACTATCATTAATGAGAGTGGTTTGCACTAGTTCTTTCAGCAGCCTTTCAAAACATCTAAGCTCACAGTTCCTTTTCAACAGTCAGCATAGGTCTCTAGCAGTTTATTGACCTTGAAAATACAGGTCCTTTGTAGCTCAACCTTATGTATTGGGAAATTGGCAAATGAATCTTGATGTTAATCGCAGCCTGGATATATTATAAAGAATTAAGAAATTGGTTGATGAATCCTTATATTAATCACAGCCTGAATATATTAAAAAGGAAATATGCAACTAAGAAACTTATATTCAAATCCCTACAGAGACTATTGTATCCCTGACAAGAAGTATCCAGACTAAAGACAGGAAAACCATTGGAGTGATAGGCATAGATCTGCCTCTAGCAAACCTCCTTGAAGACATCACACACTTCAATTCTCCAGCACGATCCTATGCTTTTGCTATAGATACTAAAGGTTAGTATGGCATGCACTATCACCAATTGGACATTATTTGTTTATACAAGTGGATTTATTTTTTCATGCCACACTTGAGAATGTATGGTACAATACTTTTAAGTAAATGTTGATATAAGTGATGCAGCGATGGTAACGAATGAATATTTTTATACTTTATAGAAACAACTTGCTGACCTGACAAAACTTTACACCTTTGGTGGTCATTACCAAAAAACTTTTGTATGGCATGTTAAGTGTTAATTGCGTCATTCTGGGTGAGAGAGAGATAGATCCTACAAGCACTGACATTATTTAACTTTCTGTGATGAATGTCATAGCTTCTTTTGATGTGTTATGTTCCTCAAGTCGAAGAAAATGTGGTTAAAGAATCTGTTTGAATAAATTTAGTGGAAGATAGAGAGGCATTTATATGGACAATAAATGTGTTTATGCCTTTGAGTCACATGAGTTTACATGACAAGACAGATTGTGAGATAGTGACTGTAAGTGCTGATTCATATTACCTCTTTTCTTTTGTTTATAGTGAACATAGATTCTCTAACTAGAAACTTGTTTTAAAAAGGTATCATAGACACTATAAAACAGTCAGAACTTCCTGATGGAGCAGTCATGTAAATCAATAGCTAACTCACCAGTTATTAATTTGAATGTACCATTATATTGTGTTTTTGTTGACAACCCCAAAACACTCAAGAAAGTAGCTTTCTCAGGTGAAAGCATAGACAAGATTAGGGTATTATGCAGCTCAGACAAGCATAATACAAGGCTGCCTAGCTATTCTTTTGGAGCAAGTCTTCAGTTTGGACACATGAAATTGTAATAGATCAGTTTATGAAGCAAGTTTTTAATGAGGATCTTAGTCTGAAAGTGAAGGCTTTCCCAGTATCATCTTTATAGAAATTTCTTCCCAATTCAGAATTCAATTTGTTTCAGCCTGATACTGGTGTTCATTTTTGTGGACAGTAAGAGGAAAACGTTTTTTTCATCTTGAAGTATTGTAGAACAAATGGAACATTAAAAGTTTTGAAGTTTTGTAATAAAAGACATATAGACACTATGTAAGATTAAATTTCCTTGCAGAGTGTGACTGATATTAGTGAATTATTGAGACGTAATGGGCTATAAGCTTGTCTTAATCCAGATAAGTGTCACTAAACTCCACCTGGATGAAGTCACACCATGAATGGAAAGTCATCTTTGGCAAAGTTGTTTCATTAACAGTGGATAAAAGGGAGTACAGTCTTGTCAGGGAACTTCTTGCCTCAATTTAGGTCATCATTTTCAAGGCACTGAATGCAGCACAACCTTGAAGTTACAGCCCTGTAAAGGGGGTCCTTGGGTTATATAATCAAAACCAAATTGAACCAGTTTTGAAAGATAAAGTCACTGATATATATAGTATGTATGCTGGTAAGGTCTTTGATACTATAAAAATTGGTTACCATTTATGTCTATTTGCATCATGTGCAGTGTATGCAGATAAAGATTCATATCTAAATTCAAAGAATATCATGTTTAGATTTTCAGATGTGCTTTTTAGATTTTATATCTCTTTCATTTCTGATTTAAGTGAGGCTTCTCTGCAATTAGTATTTTTTTTATACCTAGTGTAGATTAGATTCTGTGGAGTAAATTTGAGTTTTGGTGAATGTCCAATTTATGTACAATTATTCTGTAGGAATTTTAGGACTTCATGAAAATGTACTGGTAATGGTTGGCCAAGTATGTAATTAAAGCACAGGTGTCTGGTGTTCATTAGCTACACAGATAATCAGTTACAGAGTTAAGAGATATCTTTTATATTTGTATGGCTGCAGAAAACTGTACAACCAAAATGTGAATGCCATGGATAGACAAGTATGAGTATTATGTCAGCAGGTTTATTACTTTTAGCTGTGTAAGATATGTTCTGGGAGCGCAAGGGGAAGTCTTCCAAGCCAGGTTATAATGACACTGGTGTATCCAAGTCAGCAAGGCTCATGAATTGTGAGTTCTTGGTACCAGTAGATGAGGCAGAGGTAACTGTTCTGTTAGGTAGTTGTGATGTCCAGTAGTGATGGGATCATTGCTGCTTTTCATAAGACAAGTCATAAGGTATAGATCTCCACAATATACTGTTTTTCAAACAAAGAAACATGTTGATGCCCTACAAAACGTATTTATCTCTTGTCAGGGAATGTTCTTGGTCATCCGAAGCTTGGTCGACCTGAGACATGGACATTGCCATTAATCCCGACAGATATAACATTATTGGAACAGACCCCAGGCTTCAGTAGTGTGAGAAATGACCTTATCAGTTTACCTACAGGTCATAGATTTCTTGACAAAAGTAGTCGAGATTGGAACCAAAGGGTAAGAATTTTATTTATTTGGCAGAATGGTAAGAAATGTATTTATAAAGTTCTTTGAGTTTGTGGTAGAATAGAAAACACTGATGCTTAAACTCTTTTATGTCTTGCCAAAATATGTAGAGCACCATTTGGTAACTAAGGTGGTAACTATTTTTGATTAAATATACATTAGTTTTCAGTTGCTGAATATAGTATAAAGGCCAAATGCCACAATGGAGTTCAATAATTTTTTGTTTTTGTACTTCATAAGAAAAGGCACATTTGTATGCTTGTCTTCATTCAGCCCACTCTAGCGTTTTACGAATTTCACAAAATCTTCTTGAAATAGGCAAATGAAATTAGATGATATGGTTTGGTAGATGTCCTTAGTTTTATCTAACCTTTGTGTCTGTTTAATAAGTTTGATTTTTTCTCTTCTACATGGATTAGAACTGATACATAGTCTCTCATTTCACTCACACATCCTTAATGTATTTATCCACCTCAATCATCCCCTGTAAGAGTGATTATTTTCACAGTGTCATAATCGCAGCTTATCCCTTGCTAGCAGTGCTAAAAAATCTTAAATTGGATTTTGAATATCAAAGATGATAGAACAAGTTACAAAGATCTGGCAGCAAAGGGGCTTTAGGAATGGACATTACGACTGTCTTATTCCCAGAACAGCGCAGTTTAGAAGGATTGTGAGGGAGGCAAGCCATAGTTTGGTCTGCATTGTCTGTGCTCTACATTCCTCTTAAGGTATAGGGATGCGGTATGCATATCAGATTTGGACTCGTACAAAGAAACACACATTGTGAGGGAAAAGTTACCTCTAGTGAGGCTGTATCATTGGGAGTACACTCTTGTTGAAGAACCTCTCACTCCAAAGGATTCTACATTTCCTTGCTACAGAAAATAGCACAGTCTTGGGCTGCAGGACCATTTAAAAAGAGGATGTGAGTAACACCATGACTCTTTCATAGATATTGGTCTTAGGATGATTATAAATGAAATGAAACAGGTTGGAGAAATATATATGAAAGTGAGGGTGTCATAGAATGTAATATAAGAGGTGTGCACTAGTTAGTCATGTGGACAGTCACATATATTCACATTTTTGCTGAAGAAAAATATTTTTGAATCATTTTACAGGAATCGTAATGTTAGCCAGCCCATTTTAAGTAATTCTTTTTCTCTTCAGGATGAGATACATTACTGGTGGTGCCGTTCACTGTCATGTGGATGGGTGTTTGTGGTGGCCTGGTATGATGCAGGTTTGCCACACAAGAGATTGAGTAGGAATGTCCGTCCACTTCCACCCACAGCACTTTTCCACCGCCTTGACCTGTTGTCTCCAAGTGAAGCACGGCTTTGTCGTCACTTCAATCAGATGGCTACACTTGGTAAGTGCGTGGTCTGGGAGGCTATTGTTCTTGTCAGCATGGACAACTGGTGACTGACAGGAAAAAAACAGATTAAGGTTAGGAAGGACTCAAAGATGGTATTCATACTTTGGTATGAGAGGATTGCCAACCAGTGCTGAAGAGAGGGAAGTGAAATATTTGCTTGATGGAATGGCACTGATAGAAATTTACTGTGTGTCTCTCATACACCATTTTGATTATCCAAAGGAGATAACACGAGAAGAATCCTCAGCCATGCAATGCACCCTCTCAAACTATCAAACTTTCAATATAAGGCACTCCACATGCAATAGCACAAAATGTACAATTCTTCCTCATTGAAATGCAAAACATTGTGAAATTCTACACCATCAGGATAAGAAAACAAGCAAAGAGAAGTACTCAGAATTCAAGAAGACAACATACACAAAGCCCACATCCAAGAAACCAGACTTACACCATGATGCTTCCTGTCCCCTCTATATAATTTCACAGCCCTAAGGCAGGACAACATAGGCCATAAGGACAACTCCTGACACTTATACACCACATCATCCAGCTTATAAACACTACTGCAAACACAATACAGATTGTAAACAATGACAACACTGTTGAAAAACAGCTCTTGAAAATAGAACACAGCATTAGATACAACATAAATCAACACCTTCATACCTACTCAGCTGCGGAACCTGACCAATATATGCAACTACTTTCCATGTGGAGATCTTATTGCTCATCATCCTGGATGGCTCAACACACACCCAAGATATTCAAGGTGAAGTATTCAAAAATCAACTGCACCCTTCCAGCATCCACAGCCTATACAATCAGCTAACCAGATTCCCAATTCATCAGCTCCAGCAGCCCACCTTGTCAGCCATTTGCTTTTGCTCACTAGCACTGCATATAGTACATGAAGTCTTCTCTGACCACATCCCGATTTTAGTAACTACATCCACACAGCCACTGAATACATTTACAAACTACAGGAAAGCAGATTGGCCAGTATTTATGCTGTATATGGAAACCAGAATTTAGCTCGAGATAGATATGTAGTATCTGTGTTAAGAATAACACTAAGAATTTAATTTAGTTCATTAACCACTTTATGGATGCTGTAATTAAGCTTTTTGTACATTCAGTTACATGCGTCTCAGTTCTAAGATACATCTTGAAACAGTGCTATCTGTGGATAGGCATGGAGAACTGGCCTTTCACACTTTGGAATCTCAAAACCTGAGGGCAGACAGGACTCAAGATGTTTTGGAAACATTTCAGCATGTTAGAGAACCATATATGAAAACTCTTACTTATGACTGTTATAGTACGAGAGACAACTTTCTCTCTTTTCATACCATGAACACTGTATCCCACTTGAACTAATAAATGTATGTTTTGTTGATACACAAAAATTTCAGTATATCATGCACAACATGTTTTGATAACAGTAATATATCTTTACAGATGGTAGTACAGTCTTCCTGTCAGTTGGTTCATATGTGTCACCACTGAGCCAGATTGTTGGTGGGCCAGAGACCTTAGGTGCTGTCCAGAGCATTACTGCATACCTTAGTGACAGTACACAACTGATTGCTAACCCAGGCTTAAGGCTGGGTGTGCGTACAGATGCAACTGCTCTCTATCAGATATCTGATTTATGGGAAAAGCAGTTCCATAGTAGTGAACTGAGTAAATATATTGTCAGAAGGTTTGTTTTACTGTTTACATGCTTTTACTTGTAAAAGATTCACATCTTTCATATACCTGCTTGCCTTTTTCCATCTTAGTATTGTAGGATTAGGAAAAGAAGACCAGGCCTTTACGGAAAAGTCCTCACTTAACTCCTTCTGTCCCAACTCTTAAAGTAATGGTACAGAAAGGGAGGATGTATATACCCTTATTCCTGCCCATCTTAGCCGTTTGGTACAACAAACAGGAAATTTGCTGGTAGTTGTTAGTATTTTATTTTCTCACTACAGGGGTAATATGAGATATTTGTATAGTATATTCAAGCTCATCATGTTTAAACAGGTAGGCAGTTTTAATACTTTTTTTTTTTTTCCCCACTGGGCTTGTATATTACAAGCAAAAGTGTTCTTTACAGAGCATAATGTAGAAATGTTTGTTTTGGCTTGTGGACCAGTTCTTTTGGTATTTGTTTGGTATGCTTTCCTCTTTTAGATTCAGTCTATTCTGGTTCTTGCAGTCTAGTCCTAATTGCTTTTATGCCACAAATTTCCAGCACACACATGCATTTATGCAAGTTTCTTTTATGCTTGGCCTTCGTTTTTTGGGAAAGGGAATATAGGAGGAGGTGAATAAAGAAGAGAAGGTATGAGAGGGATTGGAAGAGAGAATTGTATAATAAGGATTGGAAAACCTTGCTGTTTACAAGTAATGGGAGTGTGTGTTTGTGGTTGGGTGTCTTAAGAGGTGGTAGTACATTTACTGGTATGGAGGTTGTCATAAGCTATTGATGTGTAAATTCTAGAAATGTTTGGTTGGACTGCAAGATTGGGGAGGAAAAATACATGTGTGTATGGTTATGCTTTTGCATGGAAAGAAACAAAAGTAGAAAAGGTGGAGATAAAAAAAAGAATTGGGAGGAATTAGAGTGGAATGGGAAGTTTAAGGTGAGAAGAAAAGCGATTCACCTTGGGAGCATGAATGCAAAGGTGGTTTATAATAAAATGGAAGGTATTGTAGGAGGATTGGGAATACCAAGTGTAAATGCAAATGAATTTGTGGAAGACTTGTGTGCTGAGAAAGTTATATCCCTGACATAAACATTAACATATGCTAATTTATAGATATACATGGAGAAGAGAGGAGGGAGAGATTATGTGTCAATAGATGAAAGAATGAGGAAGGAAGTGTTGGAATCAGAGGTAGGATGAAGTTATTAAATTCAGATCATTTTATGGTAATTATGAAGGTGAGGATAAGGACAGGTGATTGCATACATCTAGGGGGGTGTAAAGATAAGATAAGGGTAGGAATTATGCTACATGAAAAGGAAATGAGGCAGGATTACCAGGAGGTAGAGGAAAATATGGCTGAAAGTGGAGATGAAGGATACATAGTTATTCTTCTAGGAAAGTATACTGGAGGCAACACAGGATGAGTGTGGGTGTGCTAGAAAAGAGGTAAAGAAGGCAGTAAGCAACGAGATGGAGGCATATATGAAGTCTGCAGAAAAGTTTGAAGGGAAATTAGGGATAGGATGATGTAGTTTAGGGAGTGCAGTGAATGAGTTTAGAGGATGGTAAAGTAGGAAAAAAAATGGAGAAAGATATGAAAAGAAAGTTAAAGAAAATTTTTACAGAAAGTAAGAAGCTATAGGAGGGGAGTGTAAAGAGAAGGGAATGGAAAGTTGTGTAAGTGAAAGAAATAAGAGATGCAGGAGGTTGCCTTTTTGCTAAATCAAATGGGTGGTTGAAACTCTGAGTACCAAAAAATAAGGCTTATCCTTGAGATTCGTCTCCTTCAACCTTTATTTAATATTATCAGGCTGGCAGGTGCTTGTTCACAGGGACTTAATGACCATGCAGTAGCCTTCCCAGGTCTGGGATGTCACAGTGCTGTGAGGTTGTGTGAAGTAACTAACTATTATGGTCATTCATTTGCTTACTCTGACACATTAAATTCTAGTTGTCTGTGACTTAATGTAACTTTTGGGGCTCTTCACTTTAGTTTCAGGCCCTCTTTTAACAGAGATGAGTGCATTAAGGTATTAGTAGGTAGGAACATTTAGGCAGGAGCATATGTAGAAACATTAGGTAGAAGTAGTTGGTAGGAACATAAGGCAAGAGCAGTGGTTAGTAGTAGTAGATTAGAACATCAGGTAGACACATTTGGTAGACATAGCTGATAGGAACAGTAGACATGAGCCTCTAGAAACACTGTACTAGAGATGCCCCTTCTAGTGCTCTGTCAAGGGTGAGACAGTAAAGGCTAAGGAACAGCACTGGAGTTCACCAGTTAGGGAGATTTTTGGCATGGCCACCCCTTTGAGGGAGTCCCTGGAGTGAATGGGTATCAGAGATACAGACAGATAATTAGATACACGAGGAAAATATGTAAAGACCCATGCACTAGAGAGCTCTTGTAAATTTGCCAATGGTTTAAAGAGGTGCATTGGACTTCAGGTGGGGATATCATACTCTGGAGGGTCACTTAGAAGTGGTAGTGACTGAAGCTCAGAGTTGATGGCATATCAGTGGGAAAGGATTGATAGTTCCCTGGTTTTACCTGTTTTTGAATGTTTTGAAGCTGGGTTGTAGTGTCCAGTCTTTGACAGACAGCACAACATCTGTGCATTGTTTAAAGAACAAGGTTTGTGCCTTTATCATCTTATGGAGATGATTAATCAAAGTCTTGTATCATTAGCACTAAACAAGCATTTTATTTAAGCAAGTTTTCCTGCTTAGAGTATGCATCGTTTATGCAGATATCCTGTCACAGACTAGGACTATGTTGTCTGCGACTGTTATTAGGAGGGAATCCTCAGGTGGTTCTTTGTGCCAAAGAAGTCATCACCTTGCTGTCTTATCAGATTTTCAGTTCACAGGCGGTAGGGATTAGCACCATGATAATATTTTTTTGAATGTTTGGGCTTTGATATTTTTTTTCTGTTCAAATCCTGGTTTTCAAGGTTTACTATCTTAGTGATTTTTTTTTTCTGTTTAGATCCTGGCTTTCAAGGTTTAGTATCTTAGATAGCCTTAACCTGAGTAAAACATCCCTGATACATACATGCTAATGTGCCAGTCCTTTTTGCAAGATTTCTTGGATTTCTTTACACAGTTGTTAATGATGCGGAATCCAGCATCAGTTTTAGGTTTTAAAATCTTCACCATTGAATTCATATTTGTTAGATGGACTTTTAGAAGAAATTTTGGAGAATGCATATCAGATAAATTTTTGATTGTTTGCCCTATCACTCTGAGACAATGCCTTGTGATTTAGTAATCTTATCAGGTTGCTCTAGGATGTTCTTAAAGTTTAATAGATGAGTATTATGTGTAGAGTATTTCTCTAGTTTTTTCATGACAAGAATGAAGCCTGTATAATTGTTGCATCACATAAAGAACAAGGTTTGTGCCTTTATGTTATGGAGATGATTAATCAGTCTTGTATCATTAGCACTAAACAAGCATTTTATTTAAGCAAGTTTTCCTGCTTAGAGTATGCATCTTTTATGCAGATATCCTATCACAGACTAGGATTATGTTGTCTGCGACTGTTATTAGGAGAGAATCCTGTGGCTGTGGTATTTAACATTGTTGTAAGCCCCATGTGGAGGGGATTGAGATTCTTACTTTCTAATGATACATAATATACTCATCTCAGCCTAAATAGGAGCTCTTTAAGGTCCAGGGTTTAGTATTAATCATTTATGGGCAAAATTGGTGTGAAACTTCGCTAATGAAGCATCAGTTTCTTATAGGTTTAAGATCAAGAGGAGGAAGTGGCAAAATGCATGTACTGAAGCCAAAATGAGATATTTGATTTAGGAATAAACCTACTTGAATACAGTCCTGCATAGTTTAATCATCAGATCATCATCCTTTTGGTCCAGTCCAAAGTTTCTAAGGTTTTCTTGATCTCACAGAAAATTATAAAGAACGATTTGTTCATCCAGGCTTCATTAAACCCTTATCAGCAAGGAACATTTCTGGATGCAGGAAAAATCTTTGTACCTACATTTATCCTGGGTTGTCTGCTGGAGCACTTAATATAAGATAAGTGGCATTTTCAAGGAATCTCATGGAATGAGATTAGTTAAAGGGGCCTTTAGAATTTGACAAATGCTGATGTTCAGCGACACCTCTGTTTGGATATGGTATACCTCCTTTTTGTGGCTTTCGGTATGCTGCCTGTAGAAGGGGATGGTCTGGTATGGGAGCATATTGTTGATAAGGGTATGCTTTTCTTTAGCCTTGTTTTTAGGGATTCTTTCAATCTATGCTATTCATATGGGTATGCTCTCAGATTCTTGTAGGGTTCTGTCTCTAGGCGAGAAATATAGGTTTTGAAGGACAAAGTCCCATTTCTCTATTTTAGGCATAGACCCTTGAACATTTTTTTCCCCCTTTTTCCTTTGAAATCTCAGTTTAATGATTCCTGACAATAGGCCTGAGCCACAGACTCTAGTAGTCAAAAAGTGAGAGTAGCAAGCTACATCATGCTACCTTGCCTCCATGCCATCATTTCATAGTCCCTTGGAGTGAGCGTCTGTCAACTTCATGTAATTTACGATGGAGGTGTGGGTACATTTGATTTTAGGGGTTAAACTGGGTTTTAACTCCCAGTTGTGGAATAGCTCTCGTATATGCCATAATGCTCTGCATATGGTAAACAGATTTTTTTCATACCTCTTTTTTTCCATCAAAGGCCTGGTCTGAACTAAGCCTCTTTTCATGATAGGAGCCATTGATGTGATTTTTATTTATATCCATTTGCCTTTCTTGCTGTATGAAATAACATCAGGAACAGATGAACAAGGGTTTCATTTATTCTTAACTAGTGCATGATGTATTTTTTAATAGGTTTAAGGTGTTTCTTACACGTGTGGGATACTTCACACTGGTAGAATTAACTGGAGTTTGTAACATTTACATTTGATATCACAGGTATGCTGCAGCACCTTCTGGAGTGACGCTCATGTTTCCTGGAACTCTATTGGATCGCACTTACGATCCTCGCTCACAAGCTTGGTATCTTGGTGCTTTGTCTGCACCAGGAAAGGTAGTCGTTTCAGCACCATATCTTGATCCTGGTGGTGCTGGCTACATTGTCACAGTGTCACATACAGTGTATCAGGTAGGTTTATAGTCAAACATCACATATTGTGGCCCTTGCAAAGTGATTTAAGGGAATAGCTGCATAGTAATTTGATAATTGTTTTATGGATAATAAACTCAGATGGAAAGCGTTGTGCTAAGATATTGGAGCATATTTTGGAACTTAAAACTAGAAAAGCTAGTTTAGCCACTTGTTACATTATCCAGAAAAAATGTAATGTGTTTTAATCATTACAGATACACAAAAAAGTAGTGGGGGGAGGGGAGAGACCAGGTGCTAATGGTTTGACACTTTGCAGTAGAAGAATGTTCAAGAATGCATTTTAACTTTGAATATTACAACACTTTTGATTTAGGCATATGGAGAGAGTTAGTTTTTGGTACTGCAGGTACATACTGTGTTGAAGATTGTACACTGATTGTTTCTGTTTTGCTCATGCTCTTACCAATAATCTCAATCCTTGTTGGTTTGACAGAACTTTTTTTAGGTAACTTAACTTTCTCTCCCTTGCTCTTTATTGAATGGGAACAACAAGGAGCAAATAATAGATTGAGAGTTAAATGTGAAATGTAAAAGAGTCTCTCAAGATGAAAAAGAGCAGTAGAAGAAAGTAATAACAATATTTAAGATTCAGCCCAAGAGAGAGCATTTGAAGAGAGTAATGAAGATTTTTGAGATCAGCCTTGTCCAAGAAAATAATTTCCCATAGACAATTAGTAACTAAAACTGGTATATCAGGCAATAACATTATTAAAACTACCAAGACTTAATGTATGGAAATGGAAGGAGAGATTTGAAGTATATCATGGAATGATGAACAAAATGACCTGAACCTTCATAAAGTTTAGATGAATTTAACTGAGGTAAGTGAATTGATAAGAAAATAAATTTGAGTGTCTTTATCTCTAAAGATGTAAGCACAAACACAACAGCATTCTGTGAAATCAAGAAATAGTGAGAGACGTTCATCACCAATTTATTGAAAGTATAAGGTAATGAAGAAGGTATCAAAAGATAAATTGCAGTCGATTAGTGAAAGAAGAGAATAGAAAAAGAGCAAAGAATAGCAGTAGGTAAGGAAAAAAAATACTGGAAGAAAACAATTAGATATGTACACAAAGAAATATTACAGTTGCAAGGAGAGAGAGAAACCATTAAGTGAAAATAATCTGCAGCATGGAAAGGAATCAAGTTTATTCTTATAGGTGATCAAGGCAAAGGTCAGTAAAACTTAGATAAGGCCACTTACAATTGGAGAATACCAGCTGATTTTTCTAAGAACGAACAAAAATTGATTGCAAAGCCAATGATGTTATTGATGAGAAAGAGTTTAGATCAGGGATCCTGCAGCCTGAGGAACAAAACGAGCTATGTCTTCAGAACTGCTTTGTATGTAAATCTGAAGTGTCAGACCATGGCAGAAGTCTTGAGGACTCCAGAACCCTGATGCATGTAAATTTGGAATGTCAGTTATTGAAGTGTCAAACTGTACTACCTGTGAAGCACATACACAAACACAAATACTGACACAGTGCAAAAACTTTTCCTATTTTGTTTTCTCAACCTTTTTACATATTCTTATACTTTTTACTTTACAAAACTGTGCTTGTACTACTATGCAATTCAGGATATAGAAGACAGTGTTTAGAAATGTGAAGAGAACTTGAACTATGCAGTGTAGAAAGAAGAAAAGACAAGACATTTAATAATTTATATGGCAACAAATAGTGAAAATTAAGAATAACATTCAAGGACAACATTTTCTGTTATAGAAGGAACAAAGTAAGTGAATCCACAAGAATTGTGTGGAATTTACCAGAAAGATACCAAACTCAAAATATATATATAAGAGTCAAGCAGGAAAGACTGAGATTTTTCATTGTTTTGCCCTTCAATATTAGAATTCTACAAGAAACAATCAAGAAATGGCTAAAAATTATTTCATGGGAACCTAAAATAAGTGTAGAGAACCTTGCATTGCTAATGGTAGCAGTGATCAACACTTCTTTGAAGCAAGCAGGGTCTTTGGTAAGTAACTCAGCCATATAGCAAAATCTCTTTGCAGGTACTCTCTCTTCTGCTTGCTTTCTCAGTTTCCTTTTGGTTTTATGGTTTGGTACTTTTTACTGAAACATTCTCAGAATAGGAACATCAATTAGATTCTTAATTTTTGTTAAATAGCTTCAAAATTCAGAGGCAGTAAAAAGCTAAATAAATGTCTTTTTGTCTTTTCTCTAGGGACGATCAGCTGCAATGCATTCTCCTGCTGATCCAGTGGTTGCTGTGCTTGCAACAGATTTCAGTCTTGGCTACTTGTATAAACTATTACTTGACCTAGAGCCAGCTTGTGGAACAGATGGCACTACTGGTAAGTTTTCACAGTAATGATTTGTGCAATATGTCTCTATTGATAAGTTACTGCGTATTTTTAAAAGAAAAACAGTGATAATCTTTCATAAACATTTGCTACTAAATCTTTTACATTAAATCCATTACCCTATGTCAGGTGTATGAACAGGATTTTGGTAAGGTATTCGAAGAGAAACCATTCCATTTTCATGCTTGACTAGTCACATGAATTGTGATATCACTTTTTCAGAATAAGCTGATGGCAGTGATTTATGTATAATTGTAAATTCAAACCACTGATCTGTTTACAGTGAAAGGCAGCACTGTGCGGTGTTTCTTGGTGAATAGTGAAGGATACCTGGTGGCGCATCCATCCATGCTGATACCTTCCACTTCATCTAACCTTGCCTCTGACATTCCACCACACATCACACACCAGGTGGGACATGCATGAGAGATATCATTTGTGCTATAAATCATTATTTTAGTCAGAGAATGTAAGGTATACTATTTATATATGAGTAATGGTTGAAGTAGCATTAATACCTTTATCTTTTCCAATGACCTATAAACTAAAGACTTAATTATCCACTTTCAGCTTGTGTGTATTTCTGGATGAAAGACAGAAAATGTTTGGATAAGTCTTGTGCACTGGTCAACTGAGATGCATCCAATTTAGGCAGAAATATCCATTGCAGTGTTTCCTTTACTGTTCCAGTAATACAGTGCAGTGTAACATTTCAGAAAGACATTTGATTTGTTCATCGATTATTTCATGGCACTGTTTAATTAGTACAAAGGAATAGGAATACTGCACTGCATTTTTTATATTCCTTTTATATTCCTTTTGTGGCTAGGAGCTTTTTGACTGGGTATTTACAGTTTTTTAATGAAAATCAAATGGTAGTAAGAAACAGCTGGACTGTTCTTTTGCTTAGGTAAAGATCAAACATAGAGGATAAGTGGTAGTGCTTCTGCACCACCAAACTGGTGATTGCTAGATTCTTATAGACCACCTTATTTATTTGCAAAGCCCCAACCTAGAAGTCTTGGGTACTGGAATTCACACAAGGATTTTCTCAAATGCTTCCACAGTTGAAAGTTTGGAAGATGGCTAACAGATAATCTTTTACTTAATTAATATTCATCCCTCTGCTTAAAGATGCAGCAGTTGGTCTGGAAAGCCTTACAGTCTTTTCATGAAAAATTTTGTGTTCCAGTCAAGACTTGAACCTTATGTTGTGAGTTCTCCTCTAGCCATTTTCCTGACATGCTTATTGTAAGAGTTCCTTTCAAGAACCCTTATATCTGGGTTTTGGTATAAATCTGACAGGCCATGTCTGGGATAAACAGGGATCTTTCTTTTTGAGGAGACCGGTTACATCTCCTCGTCTTAGGTGGGAACTTTCTTGAGTTGTAGACCTTTTACAGGCATTTAACTTTTCTGGCAGTTTAGCTCCTCGACTCCTTATGAAAACGCTTTTCCTTACAACCTTGGACTCTGCAAGCAAAGTTAGTGCATTACACACTATATCCAGACACAAGAATCTTCTTGCTTATATGACAACATTGTATGTGGCAAGATAACCCAAACTCTAGATTTTTTGGCAAGAATAAAACTACTAGATTCAGAAACAGCCCTTCAGTCATCACTTCTAGGAGACTTTATCAAGATTACATCATGTCTTATGCCCAGTTTAACTTCTAAGAGACCCTTTGGACTTCATTAGAAATTACAGATGGGACCATTTATTTGTGCACTCTGGAACTCTGAAACCTCTTCCAGTGAGGAATATCTTTATTTGGCTTCAGAACTCATTTTATTTGCTCAGCCTGAGCTTTATATTAGAGCATACAAGGAAGCTCTTCTCTAGCCATTCTCAGTAATCTTTCAATGGAAGAGATGAAGAAAAGTGGTATTGGGCAATCACATACCACCTTTGTCTGACTGTGCATTGGTTTAGACATTGTAGATATATCCTGTGTGTTTCTGACATTTCTTTCTTCAGGGTAGACAGATTCCTGTGTGCCTCTGAATTACCATTGAAGGTACATTTTTTGCATTAATTTTGTTTTCTGTCTGAAAGTTTTTCTCAAAACCCTCTCCTTCATGCAGGTATGGTTTTATGCTAGTAGGACAGATCACAGAGGAGACATATGTAGGTTTTGTAAACTGAAATCCTTTTTTCCCTGAGGCTCTGTTGTGGTCATCATTATAAATATTCCTGTTTGGATCTAAGCATCAGTCAGTTAACTGGAAGTGTGACCTGTAGAGAAAGCCTGTCATGGCTTAATGCTGATTTTCTAAGTGTTATTATTACCTAGGAGCCTGTTGTGTCCATGGAGTTGCTGGCAGGGGGTGAAGGCCTATTGACTAAAACCTCCTGTGGTCGCTGGTGGCATGGAGCTAGTGAGAGGCATTACTCTCTTCGTCTTCCTTCTGGCCAAGTTGTTGCATCATCTGGTCCTGGGACTGGACAGGTAAGTTTTGTCAGGAGTAGACCAGGTTGCATTTATTAGCTACCTCACTGACGTGGGAAACCGATTAAGTATAATAATGATAATAATGATAATAATAATGATAATGATAATAACAATGAAAAGAAATAGAAGGTGCTTTTACGGGCAGAATGACAATTGTATTAATGAAAAATATACAGGAACAATTATGCAGTACTTTGTGAGTATAGTCTGTGAAATACATTTCTACCATGTCATCTCTTCCAGCATGAACTAGGTTCAAATGGGCTGTTGTTGCCAATGATAAAATTTTGAGAAATGATGTGTATGTTGTAGATGGGCATTTATTTCACCATTAATTTAGTAAGTGGGTTTTTTAAGGACTTAAAAACCATATGCTGCTTGCTTATTATTAGTATGTGACACAGCTGAAGAGACAGTAAGAGTGACAGATGTGGCATTTTAATCATTGAACAAAGTATTTTGAAACCTGGTGATCTAGATAAAGTATTTACATCTCAGGATGACAAACACCCAAATTTATCATTTGAAAAATCCTTGTTGACCAAATTTCAGTCACAAATGTGCATCAAAGTGTTTAGTAAGTCAGTAGCCTTGGCCATTTTGCAGTGAATTTTCCTGAAACCCCTTCCCAAGATATGCTTTGCCATGCTAGTCTTTTTGACTCTCATATTATATTTGAAGGCCATTTTTTTTTTCATTATCATTATCAAAGTAACAAAAACTGTAAGATAGATATCTTACAATTTTGTATCTTGCAAAAGTGTTGTGCTATGTGGCAACATATTTGTATTTAGTGTATAGTGAGTACAGAGTGGTAGTGAATACAGGCTGATGGAGAGGGCTGACCTGGGTGCGCTGAAATGATTCAGGCATATATAGATGATGAGCGAAGAGATAGTGAAGAAGAGGTTCTATCTGTTAGAGTTGGAGATAAGGAGGGGAGACCTAGAGGGAAATGCGAGGATGGAATAAAGAAGGCTTTGTGTTATCGAGGGAAGAAAAAAGTGTGCAGTACACAGAAAGAATTGGAGTGATGCAGTATACAGGGGGGCAATGTACTATTAATGGGATGAACCAACGCTTATGGAGTAGTGTTTGGGACTTGACTATGGATGGTACCATTTTGTTTTCAGGGATTTATACTCGACAACAAGCGACTGGACATGGGTGTATGAGGATATTTTTGATTTCTCTTCACATCAGTTAAATGGGAAAAGCGGTTAGGAATTATTTTTCTTTTCCATAGAAACAGATACAATCTATGTATATATATTTATGTTTTCTTACTTCATTCTGCAGGTAGACAATTCTTGTTTGCGATATGCTCTCACTGCTGTGCCTGGGACCAACCTTATCTTGGGCATCATTAATGAGACCTGCACCCCAGCTGTAGCCTTCTGCCCTTGTAGTATGGTATGGATTTTGTATTCCATCATGATGATGTATAGAAACATTATAAACATATACAGCTACATAGTGTATACTTTTTATAATGCATTTTACATATATCTGTGAGTATATAAGAGTACAGGTACACCACCGAATTTTGGGCAACTGATGGTTCGGCACCTCCTTTAGTCCGGACAGAATTACATGAGGGAACTTGAAATTACAGCGGCCACCAGACTAGTTTGCTGGGTGGCCACAGATGGCATTGTGTGAAGGGCACACTTATTTACATTTACAATGCACTTGTTGGTGGTGATACTGCATTTCTGTGAGATTCTTAGCTTATTTTGCTTAAATCTAACCCTAGCTATGGCTTCTAAGACATATGGAGTGTCACTCGTGGCGTCGGACGTAAACTCCAGTCCATATCAATCCAAGATAAAGTAGAACTGTTGAAAAAAATGGGCCGTGGTGTTTTGATGCGTCAGCTATGTGACATCTACAGTATTGGTTCATCAACTGTTTATGATATAAAGAAGCAAAGGAAGAAAATACTGAAATTCTATGCAGACAGTGATTCCAAGAAGCAAATGATTAGAAAAACTATGAAAGATGGTAAGAGTACTGTGCACGATCGAGTGATGATGGAATGGTTTCGACAGCGTCAGAGTGATGGAGTGAACTAGTCTGGTAGCATGATAATGGACCAGGCTAAGTTGTTCCATAAAGAACTTAAATTACAACATGAGTGTGACTATAGTGAAGGATGGCTTCAAAGATTAAAGAAGCGTCATGGAATTTCCATGAATAAAGTGTGTGGAGAAAAGCAGTCTGCAAACCATGAAGGAGTTGCTGAGTATGTGGATGAATTTGCGAAACTCGTAGCTGACAATCACCTCCGTCTTGAGCAGGTGCATAATGCATACGAAACTGCATTGTTCTGGCGATGCGCACCTAGGAAAACACTAACAACAGAAGAAGAAGACCCCACGGGATTCAAACAGGAGCGTATGTAGGGGGAATAGCGCCTATGGAAAGCACTGAAACTGTGCCCCTGCCCAAACACATGACACCAATATTATGGAGATTATGTTTTTACCGACATTTGTTTGTTTATCTGAGCAACTTTCAACAAATTTTGATGAAATTTTCAGGGAAAGTCAGAAATGACACAAGGACCAATTGATTAGACTTTGGGGGTGATCCGAATCATTGTCTGGATCCAGGACACCATTTTGTTAATATCGATTTTTGTAAATAACTATTGAACTAAAAATTATATCAATGTAATTCCAAATCCCAAAAATATGTTTTCATGGTCAAGAAATCTAAATCTTTAAGGTCTGAATCATTGTCTGGATCCAGGATGCCATTACACCACTGGAACCCCCTTCAAGTGGCGCCCAGGGCACCTGCCCTACCTTCCATACCCTGGATATGCCACTGGATTCAAACAATCTAAGGACAGACTTAACATCTTAGGGTGCTTAAACATTTAATATTTGTTTAATTTAAATTTCTAGCAGTTTCTAGACACATGGAAGATTTATAATTAGTGGGTTAGAGGTGTGTTGATGAATTATTATTATTACGTGACCATGGTTGGTCTGGCAAAATGGTTAATCCGACTAGGCTTTGGAACCAAGAGTGCTGGAAAATCAGTGGTGTACCTGTACTGTGATAAGACAGCTAAAGATCGTATCTGTTAGAAGAAGGAGACATGGTAAGGATCAAACCAAATGCTCTTGAGGACAACAGATCTAGCAAAAAGGAGCATTGAAGAGGTTGGATGAGAGGTCATACAAGGAAATAACAATTCTGAGACTGTACAGTGCAATGGGCAACACTTGAGAAAGACAAGTAAACAAGACCTGGATGATGACAAAAGACAACAAGACCACATGACAAGAGATGTAAAGTTGATAAAGGGTTAGAGATGGATTCAGGTTTAGAATACAGTGTGAGTACAGCTGTCCAGATGTGAGTGTGCCAAGTAGCTTGCAGGGACAGGATAGGGATGAAGTAGGCTCTAGAGGTGTTTCTAGTGCAGCAAGTGAAGTTACTGAGTATAGTGTGAGACCAACTAGAAAATGCACTTCCAGTTGAATTTAAGGATTACACTGTAACCAAGAAAATATGTTAGTATATAAGAACACTTGTATAATTCTGCTATAGATAAACTCTTAGTTTTTATAGTAACTTATATTACAACCTCATTATATGTTTGTGATCAGTATTTTCTAAGCTGCTATACAATTATACAGTACAGAACTGTCTTTCAAAAGAGAAAGGATATAACAGTATTCATGTTTATTACAGTCTACTATGGCACGTTTTCACTGAGCAAGCAGCTGCTTTGTTGACACTCACAAGAATGTGAGTAACCTCTTCTTTGAAAAATACTGAGTAAGGTGATGCTGGTTGCTCTGTCCTCCGAATATTAAGCATTTGTAAGACACACAAATTAGTAAAAAGAACAGTGCAGTAATAAGAGGAGTATGATTGAGAGTTGAAGAGGATGGGCTGAAATGGTATGAGACATATGGAGAGGATGAGTGAGGAGAGATTGACAAAGAGCATACATGTGTCAGAAGTGGAGGGGACAAGGAAAAATGGGACACCTTAATTGTAGATGGAAGGATTGAGTGAACAACATTTTTAAGTGGTTGGGGTCTGAACATGCAAGAGGGTGAAAAGGTGCATGGGACAATGAATGAATTGAAGCAATGTGGCACACAGGGTGGTGAACCAGGGCATGTACAGGCCCATGCTTATCATATATTGACGTAAATCCTTTACCCCACCCAAGATTATGTTTGTGTCTGACAGTGAAATGGCAGTCTCTAGGAAGCAGTGAAAACTATGTGATGTGCTGGCATACCACATGAGCCTGTTTCAGTAGCAATTTAGCTGCATGTTTCATCTCACAAGTGACAATAGCTTCTATCTTTGCACTTTACACAGGAAATAAGCCACTTAGGATATTTCTAATGTTACTGGTGTGAGCTTGAGATTAACACAACGATGAGTGAAGAAATTTAATGATAGTGGTGGCGCTGCTACACTGACCCATGTGAAATGTCCTTGGAAGGCCAGAAAAACCTCTCCAAGTTGTCTGAGTGTTCTTAAAAGTCAAGTGGATGCAGATTCTTGCTTCATTGCAAAATAATTAGAAGAAATTTTTCACCTTATACTGCTCATGTGTGTGTACGAGTAGGAAGAGAGGAAAGTGATTGGTTCCCGGTGAATGTTGGTTTGCGGCAGTGGTGTGTGATGTCTCCATGGTTGTTTAATTTGTTTATGAATGGGTTGGTTAGGTAGGTGAATGTGAATGCAAGAGTTTTGGAGAGAGGGGCAAGTATGCGGTCTGTTCTGGATGAGAGGGCTTAGGAAGTGAGTCAATTGTTGTTCGCTGATGATACAACACTGGTGGCTGAGTCGGGTGAGAAACTGCAGAAGTTAGTGACTAAGTTTGGTAAAGTTTGTGAAAGAAGAAAGTTGAGAGTAAATGTGAATAGGAGCAAGGTAGGGTTGAGGGACAATTTAATTGGGAGGTAAGTTTGAATGGAGAAAAACTGGAGGAACTGAAGTGTTTTAGATATCTGGGATTGGACTTAGCAGCGGATGGAACCATGGAAGTCACAGGGTGGGGGAGGGGGCGAAGGTTTTGGAAACTTTGAAGAATGTTTGGAAGGGGAGAACGTTATCTCAAGAGAGCAAAAATGGGTATGTTTGAAGGAATATTAGTTCCAACAATGTTATATGATTGCGAGGCATGGGCTATAGATAGGGTTGTGTGGAGGAGGGTGGATGTATTGGAAATGAAATGTTTGAGGATAGTATGTGGTGTGAGGTGGTTTGTTCGAGTAGGTGAAGAAGGGGTAAGAGAGATGTGTGGTTGAGAGAGCAGAAGAGGGTGTGTTGAAGTGGTTTGGACACATGGAGAGAATGAGTGAGGAAGATTGACAAAACATGGAAAGAATGAGTGAGGAAAGATTGACAAAGAGGGTATATGTGGAAGGATGAAGTGAAAATGATTTTGAGCAGTCGGGCCCTGAACATGCAGGAGGGTGAGGGGCGTGCAAGGATAGAGTGAATTGGAATGATGGGGTACACTGGGGTTGACGTGTTGTTGATGGATTGAACAGGGGCATGTGGGCATCTGGGATAAACCATGGAAAGGTCTGTGGGGCCTGGATGTGGAAGGGGGGCTGTGGTTTCGGTGCATTACACATGACAGCTAGAGACTGAGTGTGAATGAATGTGGCCTTTTTTTGTCTTTTCCT
>JAUUDZ010023763.1:0-11198 GCA_032361705.1 Panulirus versicolor | reverse complement strand
AAATAACAACTGTGGCCTTCATTACCATCGTTGGCAACATTTCATTACAAGTAATCATCATTACATACGTCGTTAAGTGATCAATGTGATCATAACGACCATCCAAGCCCCCATAACCATCACATAATCACCTAACCATCACCTGGAACATCATAAAGACCAGTCATGTCGTCCTTTCCAAAATCTGCTTCTTTATAGCCATCAATTACACCGGAGTCAGCAACGGTCTGCATTTACCAACGGTTGAGAACGAAAAGAAAAATGACCCAGAGGACTTAGTGTGTCTTCGTGGATTGTATTTCTAAAATTGATAAAACCCTTGAGCACAATGGCACGACCCTTAGGTATACAGGTCAGGATATCATACCAAAGGGTCAAGCCATCGCGGTCATGGTTTGTACCTTCTTCTAGCTGAAAAATACTGGAAGAAAAATACTTTATAAATTTCACTTCAACCATCTAAAAGAAAGTTATAAACCGTTCAAATTTCTATAAGGAAACTTCTGAACAACCAAGTCTATGTCGCATTAAAGTACATGCGACTCAGGCTCTGCCCTGCGGCTGCTGTAGAAAAAGGTACAAGTGAAAGATGTTGCAACCACAAATCTGTTTCTTCATCTCAAAGATCTGACCGCAGCTGACGAGCGCCACACACGAGAAAAAAACAGAAACAAAAGAGATGGTGATGAAGCATCACAAGGTGAGACCTCGACTAATATAAGACCTATTCATAAACGTACATATCATTATATCACTAACCGTTTCACAAGTTTTCCTTTCTTCACTTCTCACCTGACGAAGCTAAATCATTATCCTGAACACCACGTTATACTTTTCGTTATCCCATTCTTACTTATCTTCTGGGCTGTCACCACATCACATTTAACACGAACACTGGAGAGTGTATGTACATTAAGTAAGGATTCTGTTTGTGGCCTAATACCTATACAATTTTACCCTCTGAGAGGCGACGGTGAGCCTGCATCACTCACCTAGCTATAAATGACCTGACGGCCATACTGGAGGAATAATTGGGATAAAACTTGAAAACTTGAGAGAGGATCACCTTCAGTCTTTCAGGTCAGGTTTTGGATTAACATGCTCTCCTTAGTGGTTTCCAACAAGATGTCTTTTGGAAACTTCAGCCAATTACAGACCATTTTGCCTTGTGGTAAACATATTGTATATTGGATCGGCAGTAAACGTGGACACATGATACAAGCCCAGGACTAAATCATTTCTCAGTTTCTGTACAACTGACCCAGAGGTCTGAAAAGCTGAAAATGTGAGTACCTTAAAGACACACCACTGACGACGAAGGACGCAGGGAGATAACAGCTCACCTGATGAATCAAAAGGAATCGAGAGCCAAATTCTTACGACCTTAGTGTCGGGCAACACTGAAGTATGACATTAATTCTCAGTAGTCCATCCATGTTCTCGTGATCATTACAATCAATGGAACACTTTCATCCCAGCTGGTACGCCGCACAGGATGTCAGTTTTCCATAAGACCTATCAACCAGGTGCATTAATACTCACCACTATGATGCTCACTTAACCCCAACACGTGTGTCACTTACACTGCTCTCTTTTTTGTTCCTCCAAATGATGAGATATGAATTACTTATAAATGAACAATTAGTATATCTCCAATTTATAGATAAAGACGAGAAATATAACTTTAGTCTTTGTTCCAAATCGATCTTTTATATTTTTAAATGCAGGAGAGAAGGATATACACGTACGGTTGGTGAGTGGCCCGGGCCAGTGTAAGCCAGCAGCCAGTGAGGTGAGGGAGTGTTGCATAAAGGTGTGTTGTGCTCTCGCGTTGTTGCCGGGAGTTTATGTGTCGGGTCAGACCTCGCCTCCTACCGCACAGTTTTCACCTAACAGATATGTGAACACGCCTACACATGCTGCCCAGGCATGAGAGAAAGAAAGGCTGGGGAAGAAGAGGAGAGAGGTAAGGACAGACAAGAAGGAAGGGAAGAACAAGACACGAAAATATAAAGAACTTTCTCCGAGAATGAGAACTAGGAGGAGGTGTTGGAAGACGGTACAAGGGTTCACAGGTTATCATTATGGTAATAATGACACTCCAGTACACTCATATTCATACATCTCAAAAGAAATCGAAGGAAAATCTCATGAATTCCTGTAACCTGTTTTCCATACCTCTGCACTCCTATATTTATGATCTATAATGGTACACACAACATGAACCCTCGTGCTGTATAGCCAGAGTGAGCAACTTAGAGTTCGACGTAAATCATTCGTTAGTCACTTGAGCATGACGGTAATATCCTCGAGCTTGATGGCCTGGTCTTTGACAGTACCCTCAAGGGTCAGGTCAAAGTCTAGGCCACCGTGGCGCTCTGCTCAAGATGTTGATACCATAATCTGCTTCATTAGATTACATCTCTCGTAAGCAAGGCTTCGATACCTTGCCCTACACCACTTCACTTGTGTGTCCAGAGGTGATATTTCTTTCTTGGATATCTTGAGAGATTAATGTCTTTCAGACCTCCATTAACTTACGAGTCGTTGGCGTTGATCAGACAGGAAGTAAGGATAAAACTTATCAGGACGACCATTCAAGATGAGTGTGTAGTGCGATACGAGGTAGGCAAGGTATTCTGCGGGTGAAACAGTCAGTCTTAAAGGCTTATGTAAGGTAATACAAGCTGGTGTGTGTTGCATGGTCTCGTTGAGCCACACATGTTGTGTCCACTGGTGTTCCAGCTCCTTCCCTGTTCTTGGCGACGTCGTAATAACAGCCTCAATTTTAGGCGTTTACAATGAAAATGTAAGACAGAGTCGCACGTTGACTGCCATGTGTTTTTTGTTGTACAATTCTGTGTCAATATTTGACGTCTCTGCGATGGATGGTCATGGAGCATTTACCATATTTCTAATGACGTTAAATCATTAGTTTCTTATCCTTAAATACTCAATCAGTCAATTCATATCAATCATGCTAAATATAATGTTTTGAGAACAGGAGTAATATACACTTCTGTGTTTTATATACCTAAAATTAATCTCAATTATGTACAATCTTAATAACTATATACGTTTTAAGTCTAGTCAACCTTCAAGTGTAATCTTCATGCTGATTCTATCATATACGTTTCCAAATGTGAACTATCTGACCCTTTTCCTAAACATCATATGAACTTACAACACAAGAGGCGTATAGTGTATACAGACGCCATCTGTATTACTGTGACTGAAAGTGACTGACACGACTCTTCTACAGAGCAACCTGTACATCAGTGAGCAGTGTACACACCGGGTTCAGTGAGCAGTGTACACAACAGGTTCGATAAGTCAACGTCATATTTTTCCCTGCCATTAACGCGATGACTGACTGGCTAAGGCAAGACCCTTCATCACAACTCTTCATTAAAAATGAAATACAAATCAGTATATAAAAACTGTCAGGATATGTTATGGAACACCAGTGTCATCTGCAGTGTACCATAATTACTGACAGTCTAGTAATCATGGGCAGAGATACTGCTTGGAAAATATCAAAACATGCGCATAACGTTCCATGGTCAAAGGTGTAACTTTCCTCAAGACAGGAACCAAATTAAACCTTTTTAATAAGGGGCATAACTCAAGCGAAACCCACACGAGAGTTGTGAGTCATATGGCAATCATATCCTTAGATGATGGGAATCAAATACATTGAGTTTAATGAGGACCAGATTTTGAAATTTCAAGTTATGACGAGGTAAGGCGCAGGCTGAAGAAGGACGAGCGACGACGATGAAGAACACACGAGGACGATTACGACGATGATGAAGAACACAGAAGGACGATTACGACGACGATGAAGAACACACGAGGACGATTACGACGATGATGAGGAACAATGCGATCCAGACGTGCCCACCATGCTACCTCAGGCTACCTACACGACAGAGAAAAAAAGATGCATCTACTCACTCTTCCTTACTGGCGATTTGTTAATTACTATTAAAGCTGCAAACCTGTCAGTATAAAAAGATACAAATATGAAGCAAATACAGCAGCTGGTCATCCACGATGACTTTCAATACTCTATAATCACACTTCATTCCAATACCACACATTTCCTTGGAATCAGTTGTGCTATAAGCCTCATAACAGGACTACAAGACCGGTTACAAGTACTTGGAATACCCATTAGCCAATTTCGAACCTAACATATCTATTATCCACGACAACTACTGTCATAATACAACTTAAGGTGGAAAGGTACAAAACCAAGAGCGAGTTTATCTAAACCTTTATGTATGCCCGTACACCACCTCCGAGGGTTAACCTGTAACATGAATAGACAGTAATAGAGATCTACCCTCACGACAACCCTTCCCTACCACCCATCCCCGCAGCCACACCAGTACCACACTAATTACTGAAGCTCCCTCACCCGGCACCTGAGTCACACACACTCACACACTCACACACACCCACACACACAAAAAAAAAAAAAACACGGCGACCTACGACGGATCCTGCACAACACATCACACAACCCAGTACATTAGTACCTGTGGCTCTAGTGTCCTTCATGGCGTAACCACGGCAGTCAGTTGGTCCTGGTATCAGGGCCGCCCTCCAGCCCATGCCAGAGTCAAGGTCGTCCATCAGTGGCACCTACAACCAGGACCGTACGTCGGTTGATGACCGTAACTGCAGCGTTCGTTGGTTGTTAGCTGGAGAGTCAGTCGGTTGGTTGGTTGGTGACACAAATTGCAGCATCGGTTGGTTGGTAGGAGAAACAGAAGTGTACGTGTGTGGGGGTCAGAACCAGTGTAGTCTTCCATCTGACTTTCCTTCGTGTCCATAACGAATGACAGTACCGCTCTACCAACATAGTTTTGGTAGCGGCTAGTTGAAACTACGTTTATGGCTCTGATTCTTGCGTACGTTTTACATCATTCTGTTTTGCCTTTCATAACCGTCTATACTTTTTCGTCAGACATTTTCTTTTTTCCCTTTCATCATCGTCAGCGTCAAGTGCTAATGTCTACTCACCACGTCTACAGTAAATCTCAGGTTCTCACCGCCCACCTCTTCGACAAGTCTGACCTCTGTATCATTTCTTACCATTACCATCATCATCATCACATCATCACCACCACCATCACCATCACCACCATCATCACCACCACCATCACCATCATCACCATCATCATCATCATCATCACCATCATCATCATCATCACCACCATCATCATCATCATCACCACCACCATCACCATCACCATCATCATCATCATCATCACCATCACCATCATCACCATCAGGCATCGGTTTCTCCTCCTCAACTCTACGTTTTCTCTCACATTTAGCGACAACAGTTAGAGACGAGACAATTTCCGTTTGGGTTTTACCATCAAAGTCAAGTTTCTGCCGCCAGTTCTCATATGTTGCTGGTAATTCCACTATGAATCCTTTCTTTTTGTGAAGGAAGTTCTTCATGACATCCGACAAACTCAACAATAAAGGACCGTCCTCACTTGAAAATCCATGACCATGATTCACTCGATTGTTTTTCTTGAACCATTAATTAATGTAAGCCGGTGCACAGCAAGTCCAGCTGATCCTCGCAGCTATCACTTGAGAAATTCTGAATCTTCTTCTCCAGGGGTTGTACAGAACCCAAACTCATTTTAAGCCTGGTGATAACCGGCGGCTGCAGTCCTTGTCTTGAGGGACACACGTTGGTAACAAGTTCCTGTCTATCTTTCATCCCTCATCTTCATCTTCCTTTGGTAAATGGTCTCAGTCATTCTTTATTTATTTCTCTCTTTATTGTTAATGATTTCTATATCCACTCCATTCCTTAGTTACCCTTTCAAACACAACCTCTCCTCTCACAAGTGAAGAAGCAGATCATTATGACACAATGTTCCCCTCCTCTGTCTCACAGGTCACGACTGGTCGTACCTAGTAAGACTAGTGATGCCATTTACGAAGACATTTTACTTGCGACCTTGACACTGCTGTAGGGGTGTTTGCCTGACCTATAGTAACGACGGTTCAGTGTTGTACACAGACAATATCCTCAAAAACTACCCTCAATTCCTCTTCCGTCTCTCCCATGAACAGTGTTATTTACATACAGATCATCCCCGTGTTCAACGCTCTACCATCTCCTGCCAACAAATCCCCCACGATTCCATCCATTACGACAGTAACCACCATGGCCACATAACACTCCCCTGCCTCACCCTAACCTTAACCCTAAACCAATAAATTATTCCTCCACCTACTAGCCTGACACATTCGACGCTCCAAGGAAAAACCTCTCTTTGTTCCCAGCACCTTATCCAAAACCACATACAATTTTCAACACATTCCACAGCCCAACCATATCATTCTTTTTCTACTCAGTAACTGATGTATAACCCATGATTCTTACTTCCAAAATCATGTTCACAGTAACTGTCTGATCCACGTAACCATGCACCTCCACAAATATACACCGATCATCATTCATCTTCCCACACATATTCCCATAAGTTTTCATAACTGTTCTGCCATCTACCATCGTTCCTTCTATACTTCATACATTAATCCCATGAAAATATTACAATCATACGAACGTTCTTGTCGTTACGCAGCGTGATACTCAAGTGGACGCCTCCAGTCTGAGGACACCTTATCTTTATCCCCCGACGACCCACATACCGTACAAAAATATCTGCCAAGCACATCCTCTCCATCAGCATCTCTTCACCTACCCAGTCCACTCGAATTGCTTGACCATAACTTCACATTACTATGCGGCTTTAATTCGTACTGAATCTGCCTTGAACACACTTCTACCACACCCTTTATCTTCTGACCCAATGGTACATATAATAACTCTTACTTTACTAACATTTAACAAATATTTCAGCCTTTCCATCCATCCCCTTGCATATTCCTCCTAATAATAATTTACCATTCTGATCATTTTGCTCTGGCTCTATTGACAACCAAATCTTAGCATTATAGTGTAAGGTGTTACTTATACACCTCCTTCTGTCCTGGTGACCATAGTGTACGGTGTCACTTACATACCTCCCTCTGTACTGGTCACCACTAAGGCAGGGGGACGAAAACATGATCTAAAACGTCAAATTTATGAGCAAGTTGAGTCGGTCACGCCGTTAGCCTTATTGTGAGGACGTGACCACAAAGTTCAGTAAGGTTAGCTCTTGAAGGATTATAGTGGGTCACTGACCAACGGGAGTCAAACGCAGGTGAGCCACTAGAAAAGGAGATCATTGTCATGAAACTGATTTCAAAAAACGTCAGGTCGTTGTCAGAGAGCTGATGTGGGACCTTGTGGAATGACACTGGGATATGTTGCTTCAGTATGTTAATACTTTAGTTGTTTTCTTCTCACATTAAATTACCTGCCTAGTTTCTCTCGCCTTCAATATATATCTTATCTTTACAACTCTTTATAGTTTTCCTGCCTTGCTCCTTTGGCAGGTTTACACACATGATTATCCACTTCCAGCCTCTTGAAGAAGCTCTCCAAACAAGCTTAATAAACTGACTTATTGCATAAAAAATGACAGTATGTCACAAGACAAACAATATCCATTGTAATGACGCCATCTATCTACCCTCTTTATTATCTTGTGTTAATCTGTCGACACCTGCATAAAATCCAATGGTTCGAGGACTGTACTACGTGTGTGTGTGTGTGTGTGTGTGTGTGTGTGTGTGTGTGATTTATTTTAACACTTCCTCCCTCCTTTAATGTGACACAATAAAGAAGCAGGTTCCAGGGAACGTCTGCACGGCTTGCGTGCTTCTGGCCGTTGTGCGCGGGCTGCTCACATCTACACCACCCGGACCACGATCAAAGAAACATTACAAACCTGAGCGGAATTACATCTTTCTCTCCAGTTATTGTAGAAGCTGAGTTCCTGTTGGGTTCAGAACAACACGGATATTCACAGGTGGCTCCAGACCACGAGAGGCAAACGTGAAATAATGTCACTCGGAAAGTTTCAGGCGTGTGACATGTGACGTCTGGTACGTGACATCAAAACTGTTACCAAGTGTAATTCATTCACATCCAGGAGACACCCAGCCATTGTTTTCTAATGTGCTGTGAGCAGGTAACCCCAAGTCAGGCGCGGCAGGACACGTGCCATCCATCTTCGTTACTGGTCATTCATGCTTCCCGGTGACATGCTGCAGTAAGAGTGATCAGCAGGGACGAGAACCTAGGCAGTCTAGTGCTGTGTGGCAGGGCTGTACTACAGTGGTCGAGAGATACAACACAGCAGATCCAGCAGCAGTAGGTGTGGCGGGCGGGCGGCAGGCGGTGGGTGGGCCACTCTTGCCTTGTTCCCCAGACTTACCGCCTCCAACGCCCCCAGCCAACTTTAACAACTCCCTGCCAACAATTCTATTCTCCCTTCAACCAACTTCCTCTCTGACCACAACCATCATATCCTTGTGTTCCTTAATGTTCTCTTTCCATCCCTCTGTCCTCATACCTGTTTCCCCTGTCTTTAATTTCTTCCTCTGTCAATATGACATTCTTGAACAAATTCTATATCCCTAGATGCGTACACAGTAAGAAAAAAGGTATCTTACCACTTTTCTATAAAACAATATGGCACCACGGACGAAGTATTTTGAGAAAATGCTCATTGGTCTAGCCTTATATTAGTAGTCCTGTTTTCATGATATTTTAGTGAATGCTTGCGACATTTCCTGTCATTTGTCAAAATCAATGTGATACTAATATATCATTTCTATGGATATAATTATAAAGTGGGGCTACGAACATCATAAAAGAAATCTGTTTCACATTCTCGTTTACCAAACCTACGAAGACAAATGAGTTGTATCGATCATTTCGAAATTCATCGGAACCATCCGAGAAGATATATTTTTTACTGAGCGTACGAGTTCGTTGTTCCTATTCAGTCTGTAAACTTGTATGCCTACGTAGACGCTCTGTGGCGAACCTTAAATTCTTCTAAGACGTTACAAGACGATGGCTGATGTAAAGTAATTTACATTCCCACGTTACTCTCCTCCTACCCACAATACCAAGGGAATGACCAGAGAATCTGCATATGAGTTATAACTATGTACACGACATGACTAACCTATCCTCCTCGATGATCCCTCCCCTCACCCACCATTTATCCATCCCTCTCCTCTTGTGTGTATTTCACCACCTCCATTCGTTTTCCGCGTTCCATCCATCCCTAGCCAGCCTAACCCTCACACCTCACTCCTCTGCTGCCTTCCTCTCCACTATGAGTGTCTCTTTCTTAGCCCTCACCCGGTCCTTCTCCACCCTCTCCAGCCAGCCTGGAGCTGTTCACACCACCGGTAATGTTAAGTTGTCGCGTGACTCACACAAAGGACACAAACACTGTGGATTAACGAGCGAGCTGCTGGAGTGTATATTTGTGTAGCCGACGTGGTCAGAAGCGGCCCAGCAGGAAGGAGGCCCCTCAACCACCAACTGATCCAAGATGCTTCCTACCAAGTCTTGCTCAGGTAAAGCTTCACCATATCTGTCTTACACACTAAATGTTCTTATCATATAAAACTGTACATAGCTTCCAGGTCTGAACGTAATAAAAAGAAAAAAGTCATGGTAGACTTTTCAAGTTTAAGTCTTGATAATTGTGATGACTTACGATGTCACGTGCACATTATTGAGCTCTTAATACACGTCTTCTTTCCTGGTACCACACACCCCGGCCTGGCCGGCCTCGTCGTTATATAGTAATTTAACAAACATATTTTGGAGAAGTAAACAAGTTTCCGCACGAACGCCTCCAGAAGTTAGTCCAAAATGGTTTTCGCATTTTTCTGTAACAAGTTTGGGTCTGCCACCCTCCTCCAGACTGCCATACCCACAGAGCCTTTACAGCCAACACAGTTCGGTCACTTACATACTTCACCTCAGGAGGTTAGCGGAATGTTCCTCAGGGTTTGCCCTGTAAGGTTCACAACCATCCAAGTCAAACGTCAGTGCCACCTATCATAATGTATACATTATAATCTAATATTCTCGTGGTTTTTTTCCACCTCACTAAAGGTTTAACCTTAATAAGCCAGACTCAAGCAACGAATGAGGAAATGCTGCAGTGTGTCAATGTTGTGATATCGTGCTGTCTTCAACAGCCATACAACATCCACTCCCACCTTCCCTGTGTTGTGTTCTGTAAGCAAAATGATGGTGGCCACGTGAAGGCGTTCTTGGCAGCAGCTGAGGTAAGCAGCAGTTACCTCAATTTTACACGTTACACAACCATCATCTCACTGGCCTCCTCCGTTCATGTGCACAACACGATAAGCAACTATAAAACTATAGGTTTTATCATCGTCCTAAATAAATGGAAATTTTCATGCACACCAAAAGCAAGGAAGGATGACGTGTGTACTATGAGTAGGTATGTGATGACGTGCGTGCTGTGAGTAGGTATGTGATGACGTGCGTGCTGTGAGTAGGTATGTGATGACGTGCGCGCTCTGAGTAGGTATGTGACACGGAGAATATTGAGGACGTTGCAGTAAACGTTGTATCACTGATGACGGTGTTTACTGTAAATATCAAAATGACCGATCTACCTTTCGTTTATTCCGGAGACTCCACTCTAACACCATGGCTCAGTCTGGCACTTAATTACTCTAGCATTCTAATCACTGGGGTTATTTCGGTCACAAAAAACGGGTCAACGAAAAGAACCAACACAACCTGGTTAGGTTAGGTTAGGTTAGGTTAGGTTAGGTTAGGTACATTTATGTTTTTGTTTTCTCTCTCGATTGTGCCGCAATTGTTGTGCCTTATGTCGGCCTACAGCGCAGCTTCCAAAACAATGACTGTGCAGAGATATAACACAGAAGCCTAGTCACAGCCTAAGATATGAGGGTAGATAAGCCGCTAACATAACACCTTCTTAAGGTATACGTACAATGACGCTTCCTTCATTCATCCACTTATTTTAAATCGGCTACATCTTCTCTTACTCCATCTGCCTTGCCTTGCCTCAGATTTGGGCAGGATTTCCCAGTGAGAAAGTCGTAACGTGGTTAAGTTTATGTCCTAAAACCCAGTTTCTCCCATAACTTTTTCTAAAACCCATCACAACGCCTCCGTCTCCTTTGCTGTCTCTGTTATCCCACCACTCAACACAATAAACATACTTGGTATCACCACAACA
>JAUUDZ010023752.1:0-11202 GCA_032361705.1 Panulirus versicolor | reverse complement strand
GAGAGAGAGAGAGAGAGAGAGAGAGAGAGAGAGAGAGAGAGAGAGAGAGAGAGAGAGAGAGAGAGAGAGAGATATGCGAGGTGAGACCATTGTTACAGAGGCATGTTTAATAAGAGCTGGCTCCTACGAGTGGTCAAGAGGAAGGTAAAGCTGACGAAAGGTCGGTCAACCTGTGTGTTAGTGTTGCTGAGGGCGCTGGGAGAAGCAGCAGGAGGTGAGGGAGATGGTTAGACTTGGCGAATGACGTGTTAGAGGGGCAGTGGGGAATTTCAGGCCAAGAAGTCTGGGCAAAAACAACGGGTTCATGTGTTTTGTACACGTATGGCTTCCGCAGAAATATAAGCAAGACTTTATGGGATGGGAATGGACACGGAGGACTACAGTAGCGTTGAAGATATTCATCACCTATCTATGTTGTATTTCTTCCACTTCAAGTAGATGAGAGAGGAATTACAGTTGATGAGAGTGGAGTTACAGTAGGTGACAGAGGAGTTACAGGAGATGAGAGTGGAGTTACAGTAGATGTAAGTGGAGTTAAAGATGACAGACGCACAGACGACAGACAAAGGGACAGAAATTAATTTCTGTAATTGCTGGATACAACTGATAAATAAACGTTTGAAGTAATGATTATACTTTACGTGGCCTCATTTATAAGATGCCCCCCTCCCCCACCACCACCACCACCAACACCTCCACCACAAAAAAACACCCTCATTCTCCCTCTCGATCACTTCCGCCATTTTATAGCAAATTATTTTTTTTCCAGTTGCTTCTTATGTATATCAGTGTTCCTAATCTCTCTTCATTTACAATTAATTTTCCTTCACGTACTATTCACAGTTCGTATTTTCTCGCTGTCTTCATCTCTTTTCCTTTGCTTTTTGACTTCATTCCATCGTTTGTTTGTTTTTTTTCCCTCTCTCCCATTTCATATTTCATTTATCGTATTTTGTTTCACTTCTTGTGCTTTCCATTCCAATGGTTTTTTCCACTCTCCATGATTTTTATTTTCGTGACTTTCCATATGAATCAACTATCGGCAACATACGTTCCTCCCATTCCGTTCACTCGGTCCAGTTTATCATATAATCTCTCTCAATCATCTGTTATTTACGAATTTACTTCGACGTTCTTCTGCACGTATTGATAAAGTCTTTGTCATCTGTTTTACTTTCCCATTTTCTTTCATTCTTCTCCTTTCGTATTCATCCTCCACTCATTCCTTTTTTTCCCATTATTTTACTTCTATATTTTTCGGTTTTAATCATAAACTCGCGTAGATCTGTCTGATATTTCTCTGTGTCAAACTTTAATCTGTTTGTTTGTACAGGAACTCGAGTCTTATTGCAACTGTTTTCAATCTTTATCAGTGTTCTTATATACTTGATCTTCTTCTTCTAAGTCATATCTTATCATTTTCATTTTATAATACTTATACTTTCAACCTTGAATTAAGATTCTATCTATAAAGAATTCAATTCTGTATCATGTATACAATTTGACAATAAATACATCTTATCTTCTCCTTTACAGCCTCACCATCTTTATATTATCAACCTCTTCATGATTTCGTATCGTCTTTCTCTTTTTCACTTTTATTTTCTCGTTTTAATACCTTATTCAGCCTCATTTTGGTTGTAATTTTTTTTGCTTTTAAGCTTCCTTCCTAGCTTTCAATCTCTCATTTTCTTCTCTCATTACTTTTCCGTTTCTTCGTTCACACTTTCCTCATGCCACACTCCAGCTCCTTTTCCATCGCATTTTTCCCTTTTTCTCGCCTTTTCCTTCTATTTCATCTTCTTCCCATCATTCTTCTCTGCACTGTGTCGCATCTCTGGTCCAAACCTTTAGTCCTCTGCCGTTCATTCCTTCTTTCCCATTACAACTCTCTCGTCCCATCATCTCTACCCTTTTCCATGACATTTGATTCCTTCCCAACACCGTTACTTCCCCCTCCCCCCCGACCTGTTTTGCCTCTCTCATCCCTTTACAGAGCCTGCCTGACACCATCTCTCTTACACCACCTGCCTTGCAGCTCTCCCCTACACCACCTGCACCTCCACTGCACCACCTCCTCTTTATGCACCACCTGCCCCCTCTCTTGCACCACCACCTGCCCCCTCCCTTACACCACCTGCCCCTCCCCTACACCACCTGCTCTTCTGTGCACCATCTATCCCCTCCCTTGCACCACCTATCCCTCCCATGCACAACCTGCCCCTCCCCTACACCACCTGCCCCTCCCCCCTGGGCCAGCTGTGGCAGGACTGGCGTCATATTACATAAACATTTCCCCGCTTGTTGGCATTTTTCAAGGCCGCAAACCTTTGACTTTTACTGCGGGGTTTTTCGCATCGGAAATTTGTTTTCAAAAGTTACTCCTCTCAACCCCCCTTGACTCTGGCAGGATTAATGATGTTGTTGTAGCTAAAATTAACATCATTGCGTCAAAAATAATCAAGGTTTCCGCTAAATCCCGATTTCTACCTTTTGGACTCGCACGAGAACAAGGAATCATTGGATCTCTTTGTTTCTATCATGGATATTAAATTGGTTCTACGTGATAATGGCCTCCATTATATATATATATATAAAAACCTACGATATACATATGCCATATGTAAGTAATCATACTGAAGTGTGAGCATAATAAGCATAGTGAAGTGTAAGTATGTTGTACCCGACGCGGCCCATAGTGGCAGTGCATGTGTTTCGAGAATCATCCTCAGCACGTGAAGAAGGTGTGATATAATTTCTTTCTCTTGGAGAATACACCTTGACGTTGACGGCCTTAATGACACTGGCAGTTGATGGGCATAGAGCCCAAACAACCAACCAACCAGTGGGAGGGAGGAAGGAGGGAGGGTGGTGCGTGTAAGAGGTTGAATCACAGTTCATAAAACAAGATAACTTCATTCCATGAACAACACAGACGCCTGAGCTGTCTCTTCTTTAAATGGTACCTCTACAGCTGCCGCCGTCTCTAATTCTCTTTTATTATTTCTTTTTATCACATATCAATACCTTCCTATCTTTTCCTCTTACGATTTCTTGTTATCCTTTTTTTCCTCTCGTCGTCTTCCTCCTGATTGTCCTTGCTTTGGTTCTGCATCTTTTTTTTCCTTAATTCTTCGTTTGAACCTTTTGTCTTTGTTGTTTATCTGTTGTTATGACTCACAATCCGTCAATTCTCTCCTATCTTTTCAGTTGATACCCTACAATCGTCTTCAACCCCCAATAATTTGTTTCTTCTTTTACTTAATTTTACCCAACCCCTCTCATTTCATTTTTCTCCATATTACCAATATTTTCCTTCACACAGTCCCTTAATCTTTTCTCCTCAATCTGCCCTTAGTAAAGTTTACAAGTTCCCACGTAGCGAGAGGGAGTGATAACCCTTATCATACATTGCAAGACCTTTGTGCCTTCATCATCAGTAATGATGCTTTCCTCCTGAGACTTAAGAAATACCTGGACGAACGTTCACATACCGTAAAAAAAAAACTTTACTCATCATGTGACTTCTTACAATAACTCAGTCGCCGAGGCCCAGAGTCCATAACTCCTATTTTCGTACTCTGGATCTTCATTTGCGCGACTGTCAACAGGGAGGGTGGAAGTGCACCACGGTAAATTGGCCGTTCTTTTTGAGCTATAGTTTAACCGCGCATGAGTCAGGCTAACCTGACTCATATGACATTTCTACTTATGTAATTCACTAAATACCCTCTTTGGCAACAACAATAATTACTCGCCTCATTATCCGACCAGCAGTACATCACAAACTGAAAAAAAAAACTAAGAATAATTCACTAACAACTTGTGTAACAAAGGAAAAAAAAAAAGAAAAAAAATAAGAGCTGGAAACGAAATGGATAAAGAGAATACATTTTTTCTTTCACCTGATCTACATCCTGTTGTGTTTGCTTTATCTTTACCTCTGCGATGTGTCGGGAAGAGAAGGACTTACTGAACCTACCAAACGGGTCTGTAGTCTCTAGGTTAAGTGCCACGTTGAAGGGTGTATGATGAATAATCAAATCCAGAAAACACATTCCCTTTGGGGATGAGACACACACTGTGATGTGTTAATGGCACACCCCAATGGGGGTATCTACATGCAACATCAGCTAAGGGAGTTGATGGATTGGACACTTCTGGTGAAAGTACCATTCCTGGGGGATATGATTCTCGTAATTACTTTTTCTTTTTTTGCCTTTTCTTTTCTGAGAAAAGTGCGACATTGCACTTCAATGCCTGAGATAAAGTATAACCTCCTCCTCCTCCTTGTGTTACTTTCCGCCTGTTTGTCTTTATGAAGGCGAGTCAGTCAGTCAGTTCTTACGCATAGTGTTTGATTTACTTTTTGATTCCGTCAGTGGCTCTCTGATTTACTTTTTGATTCCGTCAGTGTCTCTCTGATTTACTTTTTGATTCCGTTAGTGTCTCTCTGATTTACTTTTTGATTCCGTCAGTGTCTCTCTGATTTACTTTTTGATTCCGTCAGTGTCTCTCTGTCTCGTCTCCTTTCCCGGCTGACCGATAAGTAATATCTCATGCGTTTGGATTCTCGTGCGCCGACCACCCTACCTTTCGTGTAGCCGAGGTGCACCAAGTCCCGTCGTCATTTATGAAGCCTTCCTCGACCCGCACCGCCGGCCTGAGAGGAGACCACTCACCCCACTACCCACTATCGACCTCCCTCTGCCTTCTCACAAGTGGCGTCGGCCATCACTCCCATAATTAATCATTATCAGATCCCCAGACAAGGATTAATTGCAGCAGCCGCAGCTTCGCCCCAGAACTCAATCAACTCCGGCGGGCGCGGGAAAGAGAGAGAAAGAGAGAGAGAGAGAGAGAATAGGTACAACTTAAGCGTATCAACAGATGGGGAACGAGACAATACTTTTCTATTTATTAAGCCAAGACTTGGAGGGGCTTGATCCTTTCTCTCTATTTCTGAAAGGGATTCAAGTGTCTTGAGTGGGTAGTATATTTTACCGTACCTTTGCCTGAGTGAATATATTCTTAGAAATGAATCGTGGTTTTGCTGAAACATGATCTTTTTCAATGTGAAATAGGATGAAATACATGACGAAAACAAAAGACTTTACCTAACCTTCAGATGTTCAAGAGATGTTACTCGTTTTTTAAATAGTTTTCTGTTAAAATACTGTTATATTGCAATGATATTCTGTTCATACTGTACTTGATATAATACATTCATGGAAAAGTAATATTTTTGCTAAAATGACGTACGTATTGCAGAGAAAGGTAGGGAAAAATCGTGACGAAAGCAATCGACTTTCGCTTTCGTTCGTTGTTCAAAAGATGTTACCGTAATCGCTTTTCGAATGATTTTCAGTTAAAAAAAAAAAACTGTTGTGTTACTATAATATTCTATCCTAAATGACTTGAATAAATAGTTGAATGGAAGTAAACAATATTTTTGCTGCAACTCGCCGCGTTTAGGTGTAAAGTGCCGTAATAATAAATGGTAAACAATTTGTCTTCGGCGCTCGGTGTTTCAGGCTCAGCGAACCTCAGTTTATAGGGCGTAGAGTGTTTTTTTTTTTGTGAGGATTTTCTGAAATGAGTTTTATATGCCATAAAATATGATGCTTTATTACCTTATTTTGTTGGTCCATTACCCTCAAAAACTTGGGTCGACCTATACACGAGGCATATCATAAATTAATGATTTCTAGGCCAAAAATCAAGGGTCGACCTATACACGAGGTAGACGTATCGACTAGTATATACGGTATATTTCTTATTCACAGTAGCCTAAACCCTGTTCACTCAGATCTAATAGCTGGGTGGACGGATACAAAGCTCCGTTGTTTGCAAATTGTCAGCTAAATTGATTTTTTCCCGCATGGTTCAAGTGTCCAGGGGCCGCAAAACTCCACCGCCACTCAATACTTGTCTCGAGAGTGCGTATTTTTGATCAAGCAACATCACTTCTCTCGGTCCATTAATTTTCCTAAGCATGATTCATTTCATGGTAAAATCACACAGACTGTAGACACTCGACTCATAATTTGCTAAGAACCTCAAAGATTCATTACTTCTGTAGTTATCGGCATTATAAGTACAACAACAATCACTTCTGTTGCTAAAAATCACAACTAGGATATTTGTGATATGATAACGAAGCCATCTATCAGTCACGCCATTAGGAATAGTCATTATAGCGCTAATGAACTAGCTGGCAGCTGTATTACGAATGGTGTGATGAGCAATATAAACACAATTAAAGATCGGTAAAGTGTGTGTAATCATCGTGATCTTCCTGCCCTCATTAATCACGTAATTGATCATTAACTGGCTGGACAGCCTGATGGCAGGGTGTGGGTGAGGGGAGGGCGGGCCTAATCAAAACGCAGATGTCCTCGCAACCACTACCACCACGACGCTACTGACAACACTACCTCCTCCATCTGCCACCATCACCAGCACTACCAACAATATATATACCCACTCATCAGCATCGCCGTTGACACCAACGCCACCAAGCAGATGACAACACTATTTCCACCAGCAGCAGCACTACATATCTTCTGCCATCCTCATTACCACTACCACGCTACTGACAACGCTACCTCCACCTGCCAACATCAGTAGCAACTTCCAACAGAGCAGTGCCATCCTCAGCCATCACTTCTGACCCAACAGACAAAGCTCAGCATCACTTCTTAAAGAGCACCACCATCACCACACCGACCATCTCCGCCACCGCAACTGCAGCCATAACCTAGATCAACCACAACCTAGATCATCGTCCCTATAATTCTCTAGATAACCACCTCACCGCAACCCTACCACATACACCACAATCAACACAACCCCAACACCCATCACCATCATCGTCAGCTGTGCTACCACCCTGACCACAAACATCACTAATAGTGCTACCTGTCACCTACCACCACCACCATCACCACCACCACACACCAACACCGCTACCACCACAACCACCACCGCTGCTGCTGCTGCTGCCCCTACCGCAACCACCACACATTAACGTCGTCACTACCACACTCGCCCCTGCTACTACCACCACCACCATCACCACACACTAACATCGTCACGACCACAGCCGCTCCTACCACCACCAGACACCAGCCAGCGAATCTGACACCACGCTGTTTATTATGTTAAGTCCTTTTGGCACGGACACGCGGGGGCCACATGCTCGCGCGTAAACAGCCATCTAAATGACCCATACGCCCCGATGATAGTCTGGCCGCGGGCGTGAGCGATGGACGGGGGTGGGCGGTGGGGCTTGGGCGGGGTGCTTCGAAAATTAGCAGTGGGCGGTGTGGTGGGGGTGTGTCTGTACTATGCCATGGGTTACGAGACGTAGACGGGAGGTAGATAAGGATGGGAGGAGTGGACGTCCAGCGGGTGTAAGGGTGTACTGGGGGATGTGTCGTTGGGTGAGTGTGACCCCGTGGGTGAGGGAGCGGCACACTTCGGGAGGAGCCGTCCGTGCACCTAACCTGAGCTGTGATCGTCTCCTTTACGATGACTCCATTGCTCAAAATCGTAACGCTCGAGGAGAGAGAGAGATTACCTACGTACCGACGGAGAGATTCCGCCCTGACGACGAGGTTGACGAGTAACGCTCCCGCAGAGAGAGAGAGAGAGAGAGAGAGAGAGAGAGAGAGAGAGAGAGAGAGAGAGAGAGAGAGAGAGAGCTGTGATTGTGTGTGTGGTTAAGAAGGTCAGTGATCAGTGTTGTCATAACACGCGGCAGCACACCCACTAATCAGACACTTGTGCCGTGCGGCTCAGGGGGTCTGTTTGGTCTAGCTGGCGGGGTTCCTGTGGCCCCTCGCAATCGCCTGCCAGGCAAGGAGACCTGGTAACTGGTCGAACGCAGATGGACACTGACTGGTAAAGCGCAAGTGTTCACTTCACTGGTCGAATAGCCAGGTGTGCAATGACTGGTCGAACTCGTGTGGCCAGTGACTGGTCGTATAAAGGTGGTCACTGGCTGGTCGCTACACAGATAGCCAATAAATGGTCCTATACAGATGGCCAATTTCTGGCAAATAGAATCGACCGATAGCAATCACAAATGGTCGTAGATGGAGATGGTCAACGAATGGCTAAGTAAAGGTGACCTCTGACATGTCGAACACAGACGGCAACTGTGTGACCTAACCACCAGGGGTCGGTCACTGGTCGAGCACCAATGATTCACGTTATGACAGATCAAGTGACCTTGATCACCAACAGACTGGAGAACCCCAGGTGGCTCCTAATAGGTTAATGATTAGGTCAGAGTATCACTGACTGCTGATGAACAGCCACAGGAGGTGACGCAGTTGAACCTATGTACAACAGAAGGTAGGGCGGTGGTTGTGTGTTTGTGGTGTTCGCTAAAATACAACAACTAGGTGTAATAACTTGCTGGAACGGAGGGAGTAACACCCACTAACGAGACATGAATTAGATAAGGAAACAAGAGGCTCTAAAGCCTGACAGCTTTCGAGTGATGGGGTGAACTTCAAAAGAAGGTTGACAGTGAGTGTAGCGTGAGAAATATGGCAAACAGGATACTGAATGGCAGGCAGGAGGGAGTGGAAGGCTGTGGAGGTGAGGCCTGACTCACTGATAAGGCGTTTAGCCCTCGAGTGGATTTTGTCAAGGAGGGCTAAGGGGAAACCGGGACGACTCACCTCACGAAGTGTGGGAGCGAGCGAGCACTATCCGGGGTGAGGATGGACGTATTTCGTGGATTATGCAGAAGCTAGAATGAGGATAGATAGGGACACGTTAGACGAATGAAGTTATTATGAAAAACACTGACGTCAACTTTGGAGACGTGGTGACTCCAAGAGCACTGAGGGGGTAACAGATGTCTTGCGTGTGCGTATATCTCTGGATAACAGATGCTCCACCTACACAGAGAGTTGATCCCTCTCTCATATGGTATACGGCTCTATACATCTGAAAGGCTCTTGTTTCAACCCTCCTCCTCAATAGGGTTCATTCAAAAGTAGTCCGTCTTATCAACTTCCCCCCTCTTACCCTTATCGAGACTGAGCCCCTTTCCATTCATCGTAATGTTTGATTTATGTCTCTCTTTTACAGGTATCATCTCGGCATCTACTCTCGAAACCTGACCGCTTGCGTACCTCCGAAACACGTCACGCAGTCGTGAGTGTCCTTAGAAATTGTAGAGGGAAGGCGGATTTTTCAGTGGTTTTGATTACCATTCGAAGTTATGGATGTCCTGATGGAATTGGGACATACTCAAGGGCGTGCCGAGTGGCTGTGGGCATCCAAGGGCATCTGGACATCGTTAGGAGTCGCATGCATACTCTCTCTCGGGAACTGTGGGCCTCCACCAAGGTTGTGATCATCATCAACATCTTGTGAGTTTCTTTCCCTTTTCGTAGGTATCCTTGATGGTCACAGGCACCCTCTGGGGTCATCGTCGTAGTGGTGGTCGTCGTCAGGGACCACGAGGAATCATTAAGGATTGTGAACTATCTTGGAGTGGTTGTGGGCGTCTATATACGTCGTGCATATCCTGAGGTCGCAGACTTCTTCAGTATTCGTAGGCATCCTAGAATGTAGACTCACGAGCCGTGGGCATTCTGAGGTCGTAGACTTCCTCTGGTGTCGAGGCTATGCTGCGGATTTCCAAGGCCTTAGGAGTCCTGGTCAGCTTGAAATAGTCGGCTTTTCTTCAATGGGCCCACTGGCTCCCTAAGCCGTTCATGTTGGTCCTGAGGATTTGTGGACACCCTCAGAATCCGTGGGCAGCCTTAGGGGTAAAAGACGCCCTTGAGACTGACGGATGCCCCAGGGGGACGTGTGCGTAATTAAAAGGGTTGCTTACGCATGTTTAAGGCGTACTGAAGGGATCGTGTTCCAGCGCAGAGGGCATTCCTTTGACCCTGGTTGTCGTAAGAGATCGTAAGCGCCCCTCTGCTCAGGCGTGGTGGTGAGCGACGTGGGGTGTCGGGCGTCCGGAGTAACTGCTGGTAAGCACGTGGATGGCAACGTGTGGGTACTGGCGAGCGGTGAGGCCGTCAGCCATCGTCAGTTCTGGTGGGTAGTGTGGGCGCTGGGCATCGCTAGCACTCGTGACGGGGCGATCCGAGCACCGCGGGCGTTGTGGGTGGCCACTCTTGTGGGCGCTAGAGGGGGCGGCGTGGATGGAGGGGCGTCGCTGGAGGAAATGTGGTGGCGCGGAGCGTCCCCGGGTATGGAGAGCGGTGTGGGTGGCGGGCCATGTATTACGTCTTTGTGTGGCTTGTGCCGTCAACATCTGGTTAAACTAATAAAGTGAATGATGGTAGGTCTCTGTGCGAGGGTCGTGTCATTCTGTGCCTCACCGGCAGATAAGATGCTGTGTTTACGGCTGGCCATGAGAGAGGGGAAGGGGAGGGAGGGAGGGAGAGAGAGAGAGTTCATGTGGGAGGACAAAAAAAAGAGATAAAGTGAGTGAATAAGTGGTAGAGTGAGTCAGTGATTAAGAGTGAATGAAATGAGTGTACAAATGAGAAGACTGAGTACGAATGCGTGAAAAGAATGAATTGAGTGAGAGAACTGGGTAAGAGAGAGGCACGAACGACAGATGAACCGAATCACCCAAGGAACACACGGAAACCAAAACCAGAAAGCCCAAATAAGTTCCGTGAGGCTGACATCTAGTGTCAAGAGCTAATGTTTAGCGTCAAGCTAACGTTTAGCGTCAACATCTAACGTTTACCGTCGGGAGCGAACGTTCAGCTTCGGCAGCTTACGCTCACTGTCAATGTGTGTGTGATATCCAACGCACCTCAGGCCATTGAGAGTACCCACACTCATTAGTGTACTGCCTGCACTCCTCATAGACTTTAAATCAGTCAACAATTCCAAGACAGATACACGTGACTGTAAGTGACAATGTGTTTGTGTCCGAGGCACGACACAGGTATAACAAAATTATTAATTACCCATTATAGAATCAGAGCTTCTCTGGATTCCTTTACCTACGAGCAAAAAACTTTTCTTGGACGATGTAATTGATCATCTCCTGGGGTCAACCTGCCGCCAGTAGCCTTAGAGCAATCGATCAGAAAGAACTTACACAAAATGTTTCAGATTCACAATGAAGTGAACTTAACACAAGGAGATCCTTGATCCTTCTAACATGATGATGATAACATGCAAGAAAAACCATATAAATATGTG
>JAUUDZ010023730.1:0-11203 GCA_032361705.1 Panulirus versicolor | reverse complement strand
GAGAGAGAGAGAGAGAGAGAGAGAGAGAGAGAGAGAGCGTCTCAGCTGATAAAAAAAAAAAAGAACTTCGAGGTTGCGCTCCACACAGCAGCAAGTCAAGGTGGACTCCTCTAAGATGGTAAGATCCTACACGAGTCTGATCTCCTTTCCTTCTAATGACGATGATGACACAGCTTCGTCCGAGGTGACGACTGACGGTCCTGCCGCTTCTTGCACTACCGCAGCTCCCAGGGAACCAGCCAGCTCCACCGGCTGGTGAGTAAAGTGCTGTGTGGATGTGGCATTTTGGTCATGAGGGGATGAACGGATGTTTGTTCTACTGGGGAGATGGATGGCGTCCAAAGCGCTGACTGAGAAACTGCGCTAGTCCACGGTTGCTCTATTTCCATTATCAGGGAAGCGTAGGTTTCTTTGGCGTGAGACGCTCTCTGGAGAGACTGTGTACTCCCAGTTGATAGCGCCTCGAACGAAGGTGACTTTTTTCTCGCGGTGTAGCCTCAAGCAGGAGCGTGGCTGTCGACCTCTTCTACATGCGAAAAGAAACGGCTGAATTATCTGTGGGCCAGACGCCTTGTCCGTGACTCGAATCCGGGCCAAAGAGATTCGTGAGTTGATGTTTGTGTTCGTGTGTCTAAGTGTGTGCGTGTGTGTGTGTGTGTGTGTGTGTGTGTGTGCGTTTCGCCAAGGGTAAGAATAACGGGCAGGGAAATCTTGCTACATTACATACATTAGATACGACGCTGAATGTTCATCATCGTCTAATTGCTTAAGACCCCCCCCACCCTTCATGTATCATAACACGTAAAGAAAACGCAATTTTCACATCAACTGTTCCATAAGTCTCTAGATGATTAATGAATTACCCACCATACTTAACGTCGAACTTTGCACGTTAGTTTGACCCAGCTGTCGACCATGTTGTGCCCCCGGGGGAGTGGTATGCCACTGTCATGGCACAGCCCAGGGATATCAGATTCCACATGACGGCAAAACGGCGATGAATAATTATCAATAATGGACGGACAGCGGTTACGGCCATTAAGCCAAGATGGCCGAAGTTGCTACAGAGCATAATCGTCTCGAATTATCAACCACATAAGACAAAGAACCGATGATAATTTTGTTACAATCGAGTAAAGTCAAGGTATGAGAGCAATGGAATAATCAACAGAAGGGACGGAGGGGGGTGGTGCGGTATAAGTTAGGAAGGATTAAAGATAAAGGAAAAGGCGAGAGGCGGCATCTTGAGCCGTGTGACTCCGCGGTCGGTTGCTTCATCAGATCGCTATACCGGACTATTACGATCACAATTACGCCTAAGTGACTCGGATTCTGTTGGATTCATCGCTCCGAACCATCTCGAGGGGACCGGGGGCAATACAAAAGCATTGGGATGAAGGTTATAAGGGTCAGAATCCTATAGTAAGTGTTGGGGGAAATGGGCATTGTTTTGCTTAATGACTTGAGTCTGTCACACACCGTCGGACGCCGTCTTTTTATGGTGGGTTGGTTCTGGGCTAACACACGAGCAGCAGTGTTGCCAGGTGGGTGATCACTCCTTTCCAGAAATCATTTCTTTAATCCTTCACTGAAGTAAATGTGTACGACATCACATCGATAGATTGATGCTAATCATATTCGCATCGTAGATCAATGATCCAAACTGGAAACGTTTATACATGACGATTTCGTTGTGAAGAACGTTCAACCCCTGCTTGGGCGACCCAACCCATCCTCACCCACCCTCCCCCACCTATTGGGGTGCCGGCTGGTGGTAACATTGCACGCGACCTCACGACTCGGCCGCTATTGATGGCAAATTGATGCACTTACGAACCTTCTTGCCAGACTTCCGGCTATGACGCGGGCGTTGGGGGCTCAGAAATATCGGTGGGTGGCGACTTGCGGCCGTTGTGGGAGCGGACCAGGAGTAATTGATTAAGTGATTCCGCTCGAGCTGGCCATTTGGGTTGGGCCGTTCCAGCTCTGGCTGGAAGACTACACTGGGACGAGGTCTTTGTTAAGATTCCCGATGGTTATTTCGATACCCTTAACATGGAAAAGGCTTTATGGTTAATGTGGTTGACTCAAATTACAGTCTACCAGCTCTCGAGGGGCTTTGGGACTAGTTCGTGGCAAGAGGCATTGGAGGTATGGTCAGATAAGGTCGACGCAAGTGACTTCACGAGAAGTCAATTTGTGGAAATAACGGAGGAAGTGGAATTTTCCTGGTTCACGGAGTGTTGGTACCAGAAGGACGCGTGTCTATTTCTAGCAAGACAGAGGTCATTCTTCTCGAGGTGGCCAACGAAGTTTCCAATCTTGAATTTAAAGTTTGTGAGTGGGTAGTATGCTGGCAAGTTTCCAGGTCTTTGAGATTTCTTTATGTAACCAGAAGTAGTCGAGGATGTCGACTGTAAATGTTCGTGTTCTCATTGGACCAAAGTGTTCTACGTGGATGGTTGATGTGTTAAGGCTGTTGCAGGGGAGTTTTGACCGAGTTGTGAGTGTCATTGGGGAATGAAGGGTGGCACAGCAGCTGTGTCGAGGTAGATTTGAAGTACTTTTTCATGTTTGCTCTGCTGAAGGGTGTAGTTGGTTTATGGCTAATCATTGTAAAGTGCTTCATGAGTAAGTTTGTTAATTCTCTTGGTGAATGGATGATCTTGGTTTGGATGAAAAGTGTTCCATGCGTATACGGATAAGAATGGTGTTCAAGGTGTAAAAATTCTTAATTGTTCGTCAGAACTGGGAGCTGTTGAGTTTGTGGTTCGTTGCGTTAAAGATGCAGTGATGAATTTTCTGTTTGTGTTTTTCTGCAACTAGGTCGGTTGTGGTACTGTACAGAATCTGGATTTGTTCTATGGTCTCTTTTGATGTTAAGTAGGTTTGTCTAAGGGTATTTTTCTGCTTTACGCGATCTTCGGCTTGTGAAGAGATGTTTGGTTTAAGCTTTTATCCGCATGTCTGTGTGGTCTGCTGCGTCTTCTGCTGGCTTGGTCAGTGATATTCATGGAATACGAGATATCTTGATCTGATAATGAGAAATTATCTAAGATGGCAGGCTTCACTGCTCTATTCCATCTTCATGCGTCACTGTGATTCATAAATCAAAGCTAAATTCACATCAAAATGTGACAACTTTGTTTTGATTTAGTTCAATAACAAGATTACTTACTTTTATCTATATCGTGTGATGTTCAAATTGATTAGATCCTTAGGTCCAGACACGTACTGAATCCTAATTCGAATCATTCAACGCCTTGCCTAAAACAGCTATCTATATCGCTGCAGTTAAATATAATCAGCACTTTCAAAAGTGATGCTGTACAATCTGGTGTTGTAGAATGATTACCAATGATAAGATTTCGTTTGTCTGAATTTCGTAGGGGAAAGAGACTTCACAAATGTGCTCTATTGTCCTTGAGACTCATTCTTGCTGAACCCAACAACAACGCTGTTCTTCACAGAGCCAAAAACTCCTTCATAGAAACAAAATGTGCTGCTCTGACTACATCCGCTGACAAATCTCTCCTGTCCAAAACAAGATGCATCTACAAATCTGCTATAATTCAACCTTCCCTCATATCTTGCAAACTGATCAATCTATCACCAACTCTCCAACTGATAAAGCCGTATTTCCATCTAATTCAACTGTGGATGATTCTGTTTCTAGCCTTCATCCTCCATCTCCTCTTACTAAACCTTTTGAATTATCTCCTATATCCTCTTCACGCAGGATCTTCCAGTTCCAGGTGGACAAGACGTATGGACCAGATGGCATACCTCCACGAGTCCCAAAGGGCTGGGGCTCTGAGATAGCTCCGGTCCTTGCTCGTCTATTTTGCCCTTGCCTAAAATCCCCAGATGTACTACGGGGTCCAACCAATCCATACAAAGTATCTCACCTCTACGTGCTTGGGATCGAACCCAGGATCAACTGATCAACCAGTGAGCGAAGACCGTTACACCACCCTAAGATTCAATAAACCAGGTAGTGTGGTGGAGGTGAAATTAAATCCAAACATTATCATAATACTAGTTAACCTCTGTGTTAGAGCCAATAGGACTATGATCACGCCTTGTAAAATTATTTTTTTCTTACTTCTTTATTCTATGTATTCGTCCACACGATGGAACCATTCTCTGTTTCCTCTCCTCGTTTCCTCTCGTTCCACGGTCCAAACCCACACCGGAAATACTGACGCACAGAATCTAACACTTTCTATTTTACTGAATATTTCCTTTCCGGTGCAACAGTGATAATAGAGTAACCTGTTCTGAAACTTACAGCAGTGGTAGGAACGGACGCCTACTGTAAGAATGCAGTTTAAAACTTCATACGGACATAAAGGTATCTGTACTATAGCTCCAGGCTTAACCCCTCACTTCCATTGTCAGGTGGATGTCCTCAGTGAGTTCAGGCCCCTAAAGAAACTTAAAGAAGGAGGAAGAAAAAAAATGGGAATATGATCTATGACTTTCTAGAGAAGAGAAATTTTTGCCATTTCCTTTTTCTTATCACAGACTGGTGAAGCTCCGACGCTATTGCAGACTAAAGCACTTCACCACTCACACTAGCCTGTCACCTCCGTGAATTTTTAATCAGGATTGAGTCATAGCTCGTCACATAATAGCTGATACGAGACTAGTACGAGTAAATAAGAAAAAAGAAAAAAACTGTAATTTACAGATGGAGAGTAAACATATGTAACAGCCCGACAGTTTCTTCCGTAAAAAGTCACCATTTATCCGGCGTTCGGACACGAAGAAGCTGAGTATCACAATAAGGGATGAATGTGTCGCCCCAATACGAATCTCCCTAATATCTGCAACAGCCCGTCATGACGTGAGGAACACCTTCCACTAGTCTGCCGATGAATGAGAGACGGTAACACAGAGACTACTGCACCAACCTTCCTCACACATGATTCGCCTGATTTTCACTAGGAGTAATGGATAAAAACTCGCGGGCAAACGTTTTACCTCGATGAATGCAAAGTACTTTTTCTTCAACTGGATCGTTGGCATACGGAATAATTCACCAATCAAAGTCGGTGAATATGGAATGCTTTACCAATCAAAGTCGGTGAATATGGAATGATTTACCAATCAAAGCTCGTGAATATGGAATGATTCACCAATCAAAGTCGGTGAATATGAAATGATTTACCAATCAAAGTTGGTGAATATGGAATGATTTACCAAAGTCGGTGAATATGGAATGCTTTACCAATCAAAGTCGGTGAATATGGAATGATTTACCAATCAAAGTCAGTGAATATGGAATGATTTACCAATCAAAGTCGGTGAGTATGGAATGATTTACCAATCAAAGTCGGTGAATATGGAGTGGTTGAAAATAAACACGTTTAAGAATAGATTCGACAGATATTTCCTTTTCAGTTTACGACTTATTTGCGCCTCTTCGTCACACTGAATTTAAAGTTTTATCTTTGAATTATTTCAATGCCTTTCTACTTTCAACACACTGATGTCTGAGCTTCTGTTCTCTCTCACTGTCACAGAGACCCTCGAAGAGACCCGGTGGTCTGTTGCTGTTTGAATTCCTTTGTATTCCTTTCTGTATCCCAAGGAGCAGATAACTTTCAATTTCAGCAACAACCCGAGATGGAATATTTGAAAGACACAGACATAATAGTCTATCAAAACCTTGTTCACGACATGGTCAGCCTTGAGCACGATGAGGTCACCCTTGAGCACGACGGGGTCATCCATGAGCACAACGATACGACCCTTGAGGTCGGCAGTACGACCACTGGGCACAATCGCACCCCCTTAGGCATGATTACATGTGTCTTAAGGTGTCAGGGCAAAGGCTATAGTTCATCATATATAAGTTTTGCACCGTCTTGCTCAACGGGGTTAAAGAAAACGGGGTTATCCGTGCTCGATGACCTTAGACTTGTGGAAGTTGGGTGGAACAATTTTGATAATCATAAATAGACCTTATATATATATATATATATATATATATATATACCACGGGGTCATGAGAGATACACCGGTCTGTACGGACTCTAGGTTAGCAATCCTAGAGGCAGAATCCTCTGAAAAGTTGTTGTTTTAAAAAGATGCATAAATTTCCAAAACAATTAACTATAACTCAGAGGTCTGTACAAACTGGTTAGATATTTTCTTATGTTGTGGTGAAGAAAAAAATATAGTTTTGAATATTCTTCTCATCAAAATCAAACTGCTTATTCGTCGTGTATATCAAATTCCTCACAGCACGTAGGTCCCCGAGTGAGATAACACGGGTGACGCAAAAAAATTCAGGGCCAGTCAGATGCGTCAGAGGCCCAGGCCAGTCGGATGCGTCACAGGCCCGGGCCAGTCAGATGCGTCACAGGCCCGGGCTAGTCAGATGCGTCACAGGCCGGGGCCAGTCAGATACGCCACAGTAGATCATTATCCCAAACTTCTGGCAAATTTCGAGAGAGAGAGAGAGAGAGAGAGAGAGAGAGAGAGAGAAAAGCGAGGAGTGTAATGGTCCCTGATGCCACAGAAGACCACTGGCCCTGAGCATTGAACCATCAAAGACCTCGCTCCATTAGCACAAGATCAATAACCCCCCCTCCCCCCCCTGCGAACCACTACAGCCGCAGACACTATGGGCCAGCCATCTCCATACCGACCTCACTCCCCGATAAAAACCTCTACAGCAACGATACAAGGAAACAGAACGAACTGCCACTGGCTCTATTGTATTGCTAGGACATCGCCATGATGAATGATCCTTAGAGGAGTAACATCGTAATGGAAATTGATATTAACCTTGTAAGAGAGTGTCAGCCGCCCGCAGGAGAACAGTGATAGGCTTGTGTGTGTGTGTGTGTGTGTGTGTGTTACTGTTGCCGCCTATTACAGATCACCATTTGCCCCTACCTATCTATGCACAGTGGTTTGGTGGCCCCGATATATATGTATAAACTTAACATACCTCTGTCCCAGATTGTGGCAAATGGTGCACAGTGACGTCAAGCTGGACCAGAGGAATCGTTACGCATAACAAACCATTTTGTGGTTAGGTACTGGAAAATCAGCGTCTTTGTTTACTATAGAAAAAAACTGGTTGCCTGTTGAGGAGTTTCGCAACGAGATGCAGAGAATCTTGTTTGGCCTTTTCATGAGTAGACTTTGATACAAGAAAGACTTCAAGCGCTTTACAAAGAAGGCGGTAATGTCTTGTTGCTGATCAGAATTGATGTGAAACCTGTTCCGGAATACGAAGAGAAGATTTTGACATCACTCTGACGTACGCGATGAAAACGTACGGTCAGCCTTAAAGCAACATGAACGTAGATAAAACGGCAATTACTGTTATGTTTTAACCAAGAATGATAATCGACACGAGCTGAAAATGAGTGAGTTAAGACCTTGACTTCTCGTTTGAATGACTGATTTACAGCAGACGATGTTTGAATGACTGATTTACAGCAGACGATGTTTGAATGACTGATTTACAGCAGACGATGTTTCAAAAGAATGGAAGTTTCGTCCATTAAAAAAAAATCTTATCAATGTTCAGGGACGGGTGGTTACTCCCTGCCGGGAAATCATCGTCCCGTTAGCCTGAAGCCCGAAGAACAGTGAATTTCCGTGAACCATCGTTGAGATAATTACAGTTACACCATTAAATCAGTGATTCGTGATAGGGTTGTTGACCGAAGATTTCGCTTATGCTTGAGATATCATCAACAAGTTTGATGAAGGAATGGCCGTTTTGATATCAATTATCAAGATTTCGTAACAACATCCTCAATATAAGGCTAGATAAGACCTTTTTAGGGCATTAAATCTAAGGAAAATGGTCGACGGAGGTAGAGCTATGGTAAATGGTTAAGCTAAGTGGCCCACACTTCAGCCACGCCCAGGTCTCTCACAGAAAACGTGGATGGCAATCTACCCACGAGAGGGATTCAAATACTCCACCGATCTCGATGTTCCTCTTCCACCCCTTCCATATTTCCCCCCTTTTCGTTACCGTTCGTGGCCTTCACCTTCCCTTCCAAGACCCCCTAACCACTTCATCACATATCTTATCCCTCAACAATCCCTGTACTATCTCCATTAACATACCTCTCTCTCTCTCTCTCTCTCTCTCTCTCTCTCTCTCTCTCTCTCTCTCTCTCTCTCCTATCCACGACTTATTGTTCTATCCTCTCACAAGATCTATCCTCTCCACTTCCGACCACTTCTCGTCCCTGTCATATCGGTCCATGACGCGCGTCCCTCCTAGCCTACCACCCCTCACATCCTCTCCGGCAGCCTCCCTCACCCCTCTCCAGTGACCCACCCGAGGTTTTAATAAACACTTGGTCAGCGTGAAGGGTTACAAGTGGCGAGAATGACTCAGTCGCGAAAGGAGGGGAGGGATGGCTGGGGAAGTGACGAGAATAACGGATAAATGTGGGTAAGTGAGATGGAGGAATGGAGATGGAGAAGAAACCTAAGAAATAAGAATATCATGGAAAGATCCAATGGCAAGAATCAACGCCTAGAACAGGAATATTGTGGAAAGGTCCAGTGGCAGAATTCCACGCCTGGAACAAGACATTATTTAGAAAAAGATCATAAAAGATATTCAGTATTCTTCATTTTGCCCTTATTAGGTGGTTAGCGGAAGAAGAAAATATGGTTAGACCAAGGAACAATTAGTTTGTAGTGGAAGACAGAGATAAAGAATAAAGAGGATGTATTGTGTAGGATTTCTGGTGTGTGTGTGTGTGTGTGTGTGTGTGTGTGTGTATGTGTGTGTGTGTTGATGTGGGTCGCTTCCCTTCGCCTACCATGATCGACCAGTACACCAGTAAGGAGGCCGTAGGGCTTTGCTTGGTCGTAACGCGTTGTCTGGCCGTAACGCACTGGTTAGTAACTCCGGCCTCGAGATCCAAACGCGAAACGCTACGCAAGTGGGAAGGTAAACGCAAGGCCTAAAGTGTACAGTCCGCGCCACCTGTGTCTTCCGCAAATGCATAACACAAACCTGTACGTATCCATGTGTAGGAGGTGGGATGTAAGAGAAGGGAATATTGATGATAACTTAAGCACGCCCGACAGCTGCCACTCAGCGAGAATTGACGAGACAATGCCACGATCAGCCATCGTAACATCCAAGATCACAGAGCCAAATGCATACGAAACAAATTAGCAAGTTAACCACGAAAAGGCCTTTTTCCTCGGCTGTCCTGCCACATTTATGGAAGCCAGGGGTAACAATAACAATATCAGGACTGCCGAATGCTGACTCGGTGAATAACTGACCCAGATCCTTCACCATGTTGGAGGCTCCAGTCACGGACAGAAGTCCACATCAAGGCCGGGCCTTAATCGGAATACGAAGAGGTTATTCAAAGGGAAGTGATGAGGAGAAGCATTTACGAAATTTTGGGGGAAGTGAAAATTTGTGCTTTAAAAAGTGCCAGATTGAAGTTACTGGGAAAGAGATGGGAGGGTAGAGAGTTCGAAAGCTTAGAGGTGCAGGAAAAGAAGGAGGTATCAAAACGGCCCACCCTTGAGTTGCCAAAGGCCACACAGTAATCAGATGACTAGCCCGTGCAGATTCTGGCGCCTGCTAGAGTGGCAAAAATTACACCCTGGTAAAGGCTGTGATACTCCCCATACAGTACCAAACACATTTCGCCTCCAAATCAAGTTTGCAAAAGCTGCAGACAGTGCAGGATAAGCATCTATATCACGAATGAAAAGATTAGACCTACTCCCATATCAAAGATATCGAAGAACAGCGTCAAGCGACTTGACACGAGACCAACTGTTACAGGCCCCAGTGGGAGTGGACGTGACAGCTGAGGTGAATCATACGGTGGCTAAGGAGGCTTACATCCTGCAAGCACCGAGAGGGTTTATTGTGGGAGAGGTCATCGTCTGTTTGGGCAAATATGGGTATATCTGTAGCACCATAGGTGATGTACTTTGCCCAGGTCGTGAAGGCAAAAGAATGGACGCTGGTAAACGTGTTGGAAATGAAATGCTTTGGACAAGCATGTGGCGTGAGGAGGATTAATCGTGTAAGGAATGACAGTGTAAGAGGGAGGTATGGTAGTATATGTGGTCCCAATGAAAGAGCTGACCAAGGTGAGCTGAAATAGTTTGGGCGTATGGAGCGAGGAGAGACTAAGTAGAGGGAGAAAGGAGGAGGAAGAAGCAAGAAGGAAGGACAAGAAGAAGATGGAAGGACGGAGTGAAGGAGGCTTTGGGGCATCGGGGCGACGAACATTTAGGAAGGTAAGAGGCGTGCACGGAATAGAATGACTTGGATCGTTGTGATATATACTGTCACTGGGCTGAACCAGGTCACACGAAACGGTCAGGGGTAAACGATGGACCAGCCTAAGTGGCTTGGCTGTGGAAGGATAGGCGCTTGTTCGCTAAGGCAAGAGAAACAGTTAAAGGAAAAAAAAAAAAATTGTCGTCTGTGGGTATCACCGGACAGATAAGGACATCAAGCAATAAACAGTGGTTATGTTGGATAGATAAGGACGTCAAGCAATAAACAGTGGTTATGTTGGATAGATAAGGACGTCAAGCAATAAACAGTGGGTATCGCCGGATAGATAAGGATATCAGACAATAAACATTGGGTATCACTAGATAGATAAGGGCATCAAACAATAGACAGTGGTTATCGCTAGATAGATAAGGGCATCAAACGATAAACAGTGGATATCGTTAGATAGATAAAAGCATCAAACCATAAACAGTGGTATCGCTAGATAGATAAAGACATCAGACAATAAACAGTGGGTATCGCTAGATAGATAAGGACATCAGAAAATAAACAGTGGGCATCGTCGGGTAGATAAGGACATCAAACAATAAACAGAGGGTATCGCTAGACAGAGAAGGGCATCAGATAATAAACTGTGGGTATCGACGGGTAGATAAGGACATCCGACAATAAACAGTGGGTATCGCCCGGAGAGATAAGGGAAACAAACAATAAACAGTGGGTATCACTAGATAGATAAGGGCATCCAAAAAAAGACACACTTGTGTAGCACATGTTTCGTTCCCAAATACATGACGGTTAGAGAGTGGATGTAAACAAATGTCTGACGTCCCCCTCATCTGATCCGTTATTAATCTATATATCATGTGTTCATCGATCTCAAGATGTATATATATATATATATATATATATATATATATATATATATAT
>JAUUDZ010023708.1:0-11203 GCA_032361705.1 Panulirus versicolor | reverse complement strand
ACTGCCCTCATGACTCTGCCGGGCCTTTCAAGATCCTGCGGCAGGTGGTGTGTGTGTGTGTGTGTGTGTGTGTGTGTAGGTCAGCTCCCGTGGGGTCACCTCCACCGACCCTGGCACTGGACGATGTGCAGACCTCACATTCCTCTCTCTTCCAGGTTCTTACCATGCCTCCCGCTAGGACAGCAGTGTTGGTGTGGCACATCTTGATACAACGCCGGAATTACATTCTACCGAGGGCCAAGGCTCTCTCCCCTGCGTCTCCTATCCTCCTTCCTGTCTGTCTTTTCTATGTTTTGTCTCCATGGCGCCCGTGGTCTTGAGTCTCACACCTTACCCTCGAGCTGTCATCCATCAAGTCTGACACCTTACCCTCAAGCTGTCATCCATCAAGCTGGTTCCCAGAGGCTGACTTCGTCCACACGCCTGCCACACCCATGCCCAACACAGTCGTCTCCTCTTGACAAAGTTTAAGACTAACTCCAGATGAAGTTCAACCATTATATCTTCATCTTCCTCCCTCAGCCTCTTACCGTAAACCCCAAAATAATTCTAATCTTTTCATTACCGTAATCTGGACTTTGCCCGTTATAGATTATGGTTTCAAAATTGTTGTTAACACGCATTTGATCTTTACTTTGGAATACTCATATCTTTTAACAACGGCTGCAAATGGTCAACAACTGTATATGACGTCTGCTGTTCATTTCTCTGTTCATAACACGTTACGTTGGTAAATTTCACTGTTTGGCACGTGCGTCAGTCACTTAGTTCTTTCAGTTGGTATATCTATCACTTGCTTCATTCACAGTTGAGACAGATAATCACTTTCTTCACTGCTTGGTATGTTTGTCACTTACTTAAGTTAGTCATTCACTTCCTTCACTCCCTGGTATGTTGGCCACCCATCTGTCTCACTTGGCACTTGCCAAAGCCAGTTTTTTTTTCTTTTTTAGGGATGAGTCAAAGGCCTTCTCGAGAGCTAGGAAATGCCCATTCCTTCCCTCAAGGGAATTTCTTAGTAGCGGACTAGACGTCGTATCTAGCATCATTCCCTGTGTTCTAATCTTCCCCCCTCCCCGCCTTTCCCTATCGTGTGAGGTCGCGTAGGACGCCCCGAGAAAGGACTGCTCGTTATCTCGTAAGCAAGACTGCCCTCATGACTCTGCCGGGCCTTTCAAGATCCTGCGGCAGGTGGTGTGTGTGTGTGTGTGTGTGTGTGTGTGTGTGTGTGTGTGTGAGAAAGCCTTATCAGTAAAATAACCTTATCTCAAGATGAATTAACCCCTGGTGGCGGTTTTATATACCACGCAGTGTGTGTCGAACTCATTAACATTTTAATTGGTCTTCTGTGACGTGAGTGGCTTCGTGCCAGCCAGCACTTCAAGACAGCACCAGAGGTGAAAAAAAAAAAAAGCTCATTTAAGCACGATGGTTGAACCCTTGGGTGTGATGGTCTGGTCTCTGACCTGACCCTTAAGAGTTAGGTCTGTAGGCCAAGACATCATACCCAAAGATCGAACCGTCATGGATGAAGGAGCGAGTATGGCAGACGATGTAAGCTGTGATCCAAAAAAAAAAAAAAGAAATCTAGTCATGTTACGTCTGTCGCAATCAGGATGAGGCATTAAGAGCCACGGTCTTTTGCGTCTTGTGAATCACGGAAGAAATGCGAACACGAAAATGAGAACTTTGCCTCAACTAGTGGCACAGAAGCGCAAAATACTAAATTAACACATACTCACTGAGGATCATATCGTCATATTTTTCTTATGCCTTTCTGTCACCGCTTTGCTCCACACATCTTCGTCCAACACCCAGTGCGCGAATTCCATCGTATCTATTGGCACACCGGTTACCCATCGTCGTTTTCCTAATCCTCCCCCCCCCCGATGAAAGGTGCTGGAACGACGCATAGCTTTCTCCTCCTCACCTTCATTCCATTCAGATCATCCTTGCTCCATGTGTCTTTCCATAACTCGTCCTCAACATTTCCATTTTAACATTAGTGCATTCAACCTCATTTCCTTCCTCTCCCCATCTTGTTATTACTTCTCCCCTCCGAAAACCAGTGTGGATTTTGCCGTCAGTACATTACGTCTCGCATTCATTAACTCTGCATCATACCTCCTTCATCTCTTTAGAACATCGCTCACCTAACAAGGAATCTTACCATTCTCCTGCGTTATATATGTATATATATATATTTTTCATTCCCCGCTTGAGAGCTGCACTGGGCTTCACTACACAGACATTCTGTAATCTCTCTTTATTCCTCCTTGCTTTAACTTGGACTCCAGCGTTACAGTTACAAATCAAAAGCAGAAATTTTCACGCTTTCTAGTGAGGCCGCGTGGATGGTCGTATAACTCAGGCTTGGGCAATATAACAGTCGATAACAGATTAGGGAGTGAGGATAGAGAGGACCAGTATAAGGAGGGCATATTATCGGATTTTCATCTAATAATGCATCGTTTTATGGGTAGGGGAGAGAGAGAGAGAGAGAGAGAGAGAGAGAGAGAGAGAGAGAGAGAGAGAGAGAGAGGAGGAGGCGATCTTGTGGGTAGAAATAAGATATGAAAAGGCGAAAGATCTGCCGTGGAAAGGTGAGGGATGAGGAACTGTCTTAAAGGCACGTTGTGGGTAGAGAGGGCCATGTCTACTCACTTCAGAGAGACTGGATTAAGGGAAGATGCCATGGGGATGGAGGAGATAAGAGTATTGCATGTATGAATAGCTAGAGGTGTGATTAAATGTTGAAAGAAAACGGAAAAAAGGACAAATTTTTGGACGACACTGGCGAGATACAGTGTGTGCATGTGTTTGTGAGTCTAAGGACAATGCACTACATATTCCAGAGCAGCAGGATTTGAGACTCAAATTCCCTTTTTTACTTAAGAAACGTCAATGAAAGGTGTTCAAAAAGAGGTAATTCGCGCTGCACTTGGTATTTAGGAAATGGAAAGACGATCTACGGTTTCGATGAAAATGATACACGAGGCAAAAATGTTGCCATCAACAACATGCGGCGAAAGTGGGTTTAGTGTAAGGACAGCAACATAGTTTTAAGGATAGATGAAGCTTTAAGAAAGTGGTTCATTTAGTGTTGAAAATGTGAGGATCAGACAGGCGTGTCAGGCCGTCCTCTGTGTGTGTGTGTGTTTGTGTGTGTGTGTGTGTGAGGAACTTTACGCAGGATAGTGATGAATGAGACGCGTCAGAACGTTGGATGGGAAAGGCTCCTTGAAGAGAGACTCCTCCTCCTCCTCTGAGGAACACATAGAGGGAACGTCCGCATTTGTCGGTGGGGACGATTGTGCTCCCGGCAGTTACAGTAAGGACTGTGGCTCGTGATAAATGTGTTTGGGACGTTGTGTGATGGAGGCTGACGTAATGGAAATGTCTGAGCAATCCTAAGGAAGTGTTTGAGGAAATATCGACGCGCAGAAATTTCTTCAAAAAATATCTGTGAAGCCTATGTTTGGGGAGGAGTGAGAATGGCGTAGAGAATGGCTGACGAAAGCGTGAGGAAAAAGCGACGCAGTTCGGACTGTACGAAAATTTGGGTACGAAGGATGAGGACGGTGTTAGGGGCAGTAGTAGTTCCAGCAAGTGTCATAAGCTCCAGAGCTTCATAAGAGATGTAAGATGGTCTTATGGAAGCTGTAAGCTTGGACCTAACCCTTTGGAAGTTGACGTATCTGACGACTTAGATTGAATCACATGGTTTTCCATCACAGACCTTACTTTCCTTCGGTTGTTTGATTTTGTTTGACACACTTTCATACGGTTTATAGATTCCAGGAAACAGTTCATACGAAATTGTGAGCAAGAACCGAGAATACTTATAAATACGTGTAAAGAAATACTGATGTTATAACTTGTGTTCACCAAACAAGTTATTGTTTACGTCAGAAGTACTACTAAGTGGGGCAAATGAGACAATGAAAGAAAATATGATAAAATGATAGACTTAAGTAAAAAATATCAAGTATAAGCGAAGGTTGATGGACGATGGGGGAGACATGTAAGAGAGGCAGTGTCATGGAGAGATGAGAACTGGAGGTATATTGTGAACGGCAATAAGGCTAAAGGAGGTTTTCAGGACATACAAGAGCCATATTATTTACGAAGAACGTAAACTTCAACATGAGATTGCCGTGTTCGTAGTCAGAGTAGATAATTGAGGACAGCGCTTTGAAATGTGAAAAACTGTTTGTATTAGAAGGTAAGACAGCCTTGGGAAAGGGGGGTCACAATCTATCCTCTTCCTCTTCTTCTTCCTACTCCTCTTCCCTCTCCTCCTCCTCCTCCTCCTCCTCCTCCTCCTCCTCGCCTCAGATGCGCTAGCGATAATGCACCAAAAGTTAGTTGCGGTAAGAACCCGTTGTCTTCAAGAACGTTGGCGTATGTTTCAGCTGAAGGGAAGTTGACGGCGACAAGAACGTCGAGAGGGAGAAGTTAAACCTTGGTGTCAACGGTGGGAATCGTGGTGCGAGGTGTCGGCCGTGGCTTTGCTGGACCGCGTCGCCTAGCGGATAATCATTCGTTCCTCCTTCATGTTTTACGTAAACAGAACTGCGTAAGCCACCGTAGCACCACAGAGTGGAAGGGGAATGAGGTGATATCATTGCTTGACCCTCCAACCTTCCTTTCCGAAAAAAAAATAACTTCCCTTTTGCCAGAAAACATACGTGCGTATAGGTTTCCCGAAGAGATGCTTTATCTTCACTGACATGCGAGTCCCTTAATTAAACTTGTGAGAGTCTTTTTTGCTCCTCAGATCCGTAAAAGACGTATATTTAGCGGATGGGACGACATATCACATACGCAGAGTAATTACCTTAATGAAGACGAGACTTGAAGCTCAGGAAACGACTTTGAATCTCCCCTAACAACGTCGCTCTAACCCTTGCTCTCATTTCTATTACCTTCATACACCTTACCCATACATACCTCACCCTCGCTTGCCTTAATGGAGTGCGCCTCTCTCCCCCGCCATCATCATATTCCATAGCACATATATCATCTCACCTGCTGACTGTCTTCTCTCCAGCATTGATATATCAAGGAAAGTTCTTACGTCCGACGGTACGACCCTTAGGCGCGGCGTTAGACCCACTTTGGATATACATATAACTGCATGACCCACCACTTGACCCAATCCTTAAGCTTCACGTCTAAAGTGCAACCCCTAAATTCTCCATCTTTTCATTCCCCTTATGTGCCACTTACCCTCAAAACATGATGACGCTCCCTCCCATTTTTAGCGCTCGTTCCTCCACACAACGTTTGGGTATAATTTCCTCCCTGGGATATATGTCTTTGTGTGTACAAATTCGTCTACCTCTTCGTCTTCTTTGACTCTCCACATTTTCTCCTTTTCCTTCCTTTTTTCTCTTTATCAACCCGTGCTTGGTCTCCTTCATCATTCTTGAGTGGTATTTCTTTCCCTTCAGCATTTTAGTCTTCACAGCTTCTCATATCTTGTGGTTTACTTGGTTTGTTATCATCCCGGCATTAAGGATTGGATGGGTTGCTTCTTGCCGTGTTTGGGACCGTCTAGATATTGGCATAACTTTAAGAATTCCACTAGTTCTGCCACCGTAGAATGTCGCGCGATTGAAAGTGGTCATTCGTTGACCCACGATAGTTTGATCTAGTCATTGGAAAAAAAAAAAATAATAATCACGGGTGAAAATACAAAATTCCAGTTGCAATTTCAGAATTAGATTTCTTTCTTGACATCCAACCCGATTAGAAAATTAAATGAATTGTAGATGGAAGTATTTCTGTAGTAGATTGAAGTATTTATAAAGACATTGTGGGTGTATTATCCCCAAAAGTAAGCAGAGTGATTCTTTGAATCACGAAAAAGTCGTATATTTCAAATATCACATTAGGGGGAACAGGAGGAGAAAGAACACTACTTCCCACGTATCTTCTTCCTTTGTGTTGGAAACGACGAGTGAGATAGTTATAGAGGCGGGAGCCAGGGAGGCGGAAATCCTCCCCTCCTACAATAACTTTCTAAAAGGGCGAACAGAAGCTCCGATAAGCGAGGATTTTCGTCCAAGGCTCAAGTCGTTGTTCGTTGTGACCACCTCGCTAAGCTGAGGCGAGCGCGTTTGAAAACAGCGAAAGTAAACGATGGAATTATTCGAATTATCTTAGTTTTCATCGATTAATTCATTAACACGTAAGGAAAATCTTAATTGCACTGATTAATTGAGTAATACCCCTTGTGTTCATTAGTGTCCTGTGGGTACAGTTGGAGTTAGGGATCAGTAGGCCCTCCCATACACACTCTGCCTCGCAATGTGCAGACGCGCGTTCCAGATTATTACGTAGAATTGCGAATAGAATTACGAAATTATGATTTATGAATAGGAACGTAAACCAGTTCTTTATCACATTGGGAATGAATTAAGTCACGCGAATGATGCTATTGTATTAAAGAATAAATAGAAATTCGAGAAGCCATAAACGCATGCTTCGGAACAAGTGAAAATTTCGAGAATGCTTGTTTGCGGGACGTAAGCTGGCGAAGGTACACACAACTGTCACTCAGAGAATGTCCGGCTACGGCCTCAGTCGGTGTGCCATTATTACCTAGTGCACGGTGCTGGTAGCTGATCATCCCGAAGAACAACCTCGTGTTCATATGAGCAGAGGGAAAGAAAGAACAGCGTCCTCGTGTTCTACGCGATAGAACACGACCTCTGTGCTCGGGAATGAACATCTTTTCGCGTAGAATGACCCTCCCTGAAGAACCAGGAGGGTGACGTGAGGTCAACAGCTTCATTGGCTCCTCAAACAAGGTACGGAAGGTCACTGTACCTACTGTGTGTTATGTCATAGTTTATGGCTAGTTCGTCCTTATCTGTCTACCCATCCAGGTCCCATGGGGTAGATAATGAGCCATTTGTTTGTAAGTGCTTCACTAGTAACGCCAGCTGTTGCGTCGTTGTCTCCCTACGTTAAGTGTAAGTGGTGGACACTTGCAGACGCCCATTCCTCTCCTCCCCTGCAGGTCGGGGTCCGATTTTGGCGAGGCTGCTTTCTCACGTCCGTAGGTTCATATCCACCTGGAATTCGAGAACAGGAGCATTCCATTATTTCAGGCTTTTGTAGTTTCTCAAATTATAACAACTATTCGAATTAGTCTGTGACTTCAGAAAATTGCTGATTTCATCACATTTTTTTTTTCCAAGTTAGCAAACAGCACGTTTGTGTTCTTTCATTACCTCATTATATTGCTTGGTTAGTGCTACATGAATGGCCACTTCCAATGAACAAATTTGCGTCTGCTATGCATATATAATCACGTCGCTAATAAAGTAAAAAAGATATTTCAAATTTAGAAAATTCCTTTTGTGTTTAGAAGTTAAGTACGCATCTCAGATAGAGGGATTAATTGTTATTTTTCATCATGTGATCATTTAACTAAACATCCCCCCCCCACTCCCTGCCCATGTATGTTGTCTGATCATACAGCAAACCATTATGTATGAATGATAATCATATATCATCTTGTTTGCCCCTTAGTGGGTGTGGCTGGCAGAATTATCAATAGGTAATGACAATTGGGTTGTTACACACACACACACACACACACACACAGCTAAAGATGCTAATTTTAGAAAATCGAGCAGATGATTAGAACAAAAGAATCTTAAATCTCATTCAAGGACACAAAGTACTGTCTTTGATGCTATAATGGAGGATTTGAACCACGGAAATCCTATTGTTTTTCCATTTATCTAGCATCAGACTCTCTGGCAGACAGAGAACGTCTATAGAACTGACGGGAGTGTTGCCTGAATCACATTAAGAGACAGGAAAGGTTCATGGCATACATGACCGTAACAAACAGGAGGGTTTCATGGTTCTTGCGTCAAGTGAGAAGGGGGATTCAGGGTTTACCACAGTATACGGGAGGGTTCCGTACCGTCACGCAAGTTTTCGTGGTATACTATAGCAGACGAGAGGTGGTTTACTATTCTAGACTGTACCAGACGCGGGATGGTTTTCACGGTTTACAGTGCTGGATGGGAGGGGATGTTTCCATGGTTTACCGTACCAGAGATTAGGGAAGGTTGGTATGATTTGCCATTCCAGATGGGAGGGTAGATTTCCATGGTTTACCACAACAGACGGTAGGGGAAATTTCTACGGTTCACCACATGAGTGAAATACCCATAACTCGCCACAACACTGCTTTTTTTTTTTTGTATAGGTTACCATCCCGAATGCTAGGCTTTCGTGACTCAATGCTGCAGCCGCGATGGTGCCAAAGTTCATCACAGTATTCCGAGAGAATCAATCCTTAGGTTCATCACGACAGAAGGGAGGGTCTGCTGGGTAGAGTTTGAAGGGAGGGAGTGCTTGTACCTCTCGCAGTCAACACAAAAGGGTCTATGGTCGATCATACGATAGGAATAGACCTCATCGGTCTCCCACCGTTGGTCCAGTACGTTCCATGATTCACCAAAAGAGACGAAAACGGCCCAGTGTTTGGCGTCAGCAAGCGGCAGATGGGTCTGGTTTATGATGCATCATTCATCACAGCCGCTGGAAGGTTCCAGAGGTTGAAAGATGGGTTTCCATGAGCCATCACACCTCTGGAGTTGGTTCCAAAGCTCATCAAAAGCCAATGTGGGATTTAGCGCCGCCATTAGAGGGGGTTTCTTGAATGACCACAAGTTAATGTAGATTCTAGCATCGGCGGACGGGAGAGTCTGGGATGTACTGCAGTGAATGGGAGAACCTCATGATTCACCGTAGCTCTCTGCCAAGATCAGTGACTCAGCAGAGGGTGGGTTAGTTTTTGTGTTTTATAGCACAGAAGATGGAGGGGATCTAGAGTAACCCGTGGGATACGGCAGGATTTCAAGAATTGCTTTAATTCTTGGATGATGGACATAAAACCTCACCCTTGACATATAGAGAGAGAGATTTACTGCCAGTGTTCTCCTATACAGACGGTTGGTGAGTTGTTGGTTTCGTGTACTGTTTCTTAAAAGAAGCGTATGCGATGCTGGTGAGGTCAGGAGTAAGTGGAAACATATTACGAAGAACTCTTACATACTGAAGAGGATCAGTTGATTTTGACTTTTGATTACATTTCAGGGTCGTAAGGATGAATTTATTAGAAGATTCAGCATTACAGTATCTTGTTTGTTTCGTCTATCTGTGGCCGGTGATCTTGCTCAACATAGTGTGTCATTTTGATCCATTTCCATCTATCGAACACTCAGTCCAAACTGACTCGCCGTTTGAGTGTTTAGTAGATTAATTCTTTTTGATGAAGGACATCTTGTGGAGATGGCGCTTCAGGAGCCTCACCATATCTGGTAATGAGCTACGGGTGACGCACATCAATATCGTAAAGGAACCCCCCTTCTCTGTCAGCATTGAAGCTGTTCCACCCTATCTCTCCGTAGTTGATTGGGATTTACTCTAGCGTTTTTCTTTAGTTCTTCTTCATTCATGTTTGGCACTTCTTCAAATGAATTAAGTCATTGCAGTGATCGCTAGAGAATTGGATTTACTTCCTGTGTCCAGAAGTGTAGTCCCGCCTGAGCCCCGTTGGTGCACACATAGCCGGTCTCGATCAATCATCTTTGTGACTTGGGTCTGGCCATTCCTCCTTCCCCAGGGTGATGCTCTTCCAGTCGCCAGGAAACGTCGTTAATTGGATGCTAGTCAATCAAGGTCCATTATTTTACGCTGACCACGTCCAACGCTTTGATATAGTCCAAGAGGGGAAGCTCTGAGAGGATTGGTGAGCAGTCCTATTGATCGCTGGACTTAATGTGTGTGGAGACGTGGTGTAGGGACTTGGAATTGCTGTAACGGAGGCCTTGATATGGTCAGATGTCCTGGTGAAGAGAGAGGACCTGGTGTGTTTGAGAGCAGACCTGTTGGGAAGGGGACCAGTTCAGGTGAAGGGACTTGGTGTGTTCCGTTGGATTAGGTTTCAGCAGCGGGTCTGGTGAGTGAGGAAGATGTGGTGTGAGAATTGGTCATGCTGTGGGCAGGTGGAGCTTACAAGCAGGGCGCCTGATGAGAGATGGGGATTTTATTGGGTGGAGACTTTGGTATGGGGGTTGAGAGCTAATGCTTGAGGGAGACCTGGTGAAGCCATGAAGGCTCTAGCGTGAAAGACAGCTGGTGGTGAGCAGTGTCTTCGTGTGGCGAGGGGATGTGGTTTGAAACTGGTACGGGCAAGAGAACTGATGTCGTGAGCAGGTTCTGGTACGAGGATCGAACGTGGGATAGTAAGAACTCTGTATGTGCTATGGAAAGCTTGATAAACTAAGTTCTTGTATGGTTAGGGGCCATATTGTGGTATGTGTGGGTAGATGTCATTTGGACTCTGGTCTCCTGGTGTGGTGAGGGGACATTGTGTATTAAGATTCTGATTCAGTGTACGGACCTGGTTTCCGGGGATGATTTTGGTAGTGTTAAGACAAGTGGTGAAGGCAGGGGGAGCTTGATTAGTGAAATGTTCTAATATTTGGCGTCGGGATGAGACCTGATGAGTTGAGGAGTCTATGTTGCTACGATGCTTAGACTAACGATTGATCTTGGTTGTTACAGGACCCAATATGGTTAGGGATCTTAGTGGTCACGGGACCTGACGTGTTCAGACCATTGAGGATAAGAAGAATGTCAGGGTTGAAGGGATGAAGAGCATTATTACCCATGACACTTTAACCTTGACTAGCTATTCTGTACATTTCCTCCAAGCTGAACATCTTAACAGGAATTTAGGATTGAATATAAGTGTTGTTGAGAGAGTTGAAGAGGGTGTGCTGAAATGGTTTTGACATATGGGGAGAATGAATGAGGAAAGGTTGACAAAGAGGATATATCTACGAGAAGTGAAGCTTTCATTCAGCCATGCAAACGTTGGTATCAGTGTTAGCTTGTCCTTAACTTCTGCAGTTTCGCAAGTCGTAAAAGTGACCTGAGTTAAACTTTGCAGTGCTATAAAGACTTAGGTAAATCTGCGACTCCGCAGGTGAAAGCTTTTACAAATCCGGCCAATCAACGGAATAGGTCATCGGACTAATCTTTCAGAAAGAAAATGACCAGGTTGTCCTAGACCCACAAGGCTAGCGATCCATCCCTGACCACCACTACTTTCGGTAATCCAGTTTCAGCGTCATATGAGTACATCAATCACGAAACTAAGGTA
>JAUUDZ010023697.1:0-11203 GCA_032361705.1 Panulirus versicolor | reverse complement strand
AGGAGGACAGTGATTGGCCACCACTCTACCCTGGCACATGGTAGCAGGAAGGCAGTGATGAGCCACCACTGTACCCTACCAAAGGTCAGCAGGATGAGAGTGATGAGCCACCACGGCACCCAAGCACAGGTCAGCAGGAGGACATTGATGAGCTCCCAATGCACCCTAGCACAGGTCAGCAAGAGGACAGTGATGAGCCACCACTGCACCTTAGCACGGGTTAGAAGGAGGACAGTGATTGGCCACCACTCTACCCTGGCACATGGTAGCAGGAAGGCAGTGATGAGCCACCACTGTACCCTGGCACAGGTCAGCAGGATGACAGTGATGAGCCACCACGGCATCCAAGCACAGGTCAGCATGAGGATATTGATGAGCTCCCACTGTACCCTAGCACAGGTCAGCAAGAGGACAGTGATAAGCCACCACTGTAACCTGGCACAGGTCAGCAGGAGGGCAGTGAGGAGCTACCGCTGTAACCTGACAGAGGTCAGGAGAGGAGACTGATGAGCCACCATTGTAACATGGCACAGGTCAGCAGATGTAGATTGATGAGCCACCACTGCATCCTGGACCAAGTCAGCAGGAGGACAGTGATGAGACACCACTGTAAACTGGCAGAGGTCGGTAGGACAGTGATGAGCCACCACTGTAACCTAGCACAGTTCAGCAGTAGGACAGACATGAGCCACCACTGTAGCCAGGCACAGGTCAGCAGGAGAGTGATGAGCCACAATGGTACCCTGGCACAGGACAGCAGGAGAAAAGTGATGAGCCACTACTATATCCTGGCATAAGTCAGCAGGAGGACAGTGATAAGCCAACACTGTACCCTGGAACAGTTCAGCAGAAGGAGAGTGATGATCCACATCTGTACCCTAGCAAAGGTCAGCAGGAGAGTGATGAGCCATCTACAGGACAGTTATGAGCCACCACTGCACCCAAAACAGGTCAGCAGGAGGACAATAATGAGCCACCACTGTACCCTTGCACAGGTCAGCAGGAGGGCAGTGATTAGCCACCACTGTACCCTGGCATAGATCAGTAGGAGGATAGTGATGAGTTACCACTGTACCCTGGCACAGGTCAGCAGGAAGGCAGTGATGAGCCACCACGGCACCCTAACACAGGTCAACAGGAGGACAGTGATGAGCTACCACTGTACCCTAGCTCAGGCCTGCAAGAGTACAGTAATGAGCCACCACTGTAACCTGGCACAGGTCAGCAGGAGGGCAGTGATGAGCCAGAACTGTAACACGGCACAGGTAAGCAGGAGAGTGATGAGCCACCATAGTAACCTGGCTCAGGTTAGCAGAAGTAGAATGATGAGCCAGCACTGTACCCAGGCACAGGTCAGCAAAAGGAGAAGGATGATCAATCACTGCACCCTAGCACAGGTCAGCAGGTAGACAGTTATGAGCCACCACTCTACCCTGGCACATGTTAGCAGGAAGGCAATGATGAGCCACCAATGTACCCTGGCACAGATCAGCAGGAGGACAGTGATGAGCCACCACGGCACCCTAGCAGAAGTCAGCAGGAGGACAGTGATGAGCTCCCACTGTACCCTAGCACAGGTCAGCAAGAGGACAGTGATGAGCCACCATTGTAACCTGACACAGGTCCGCAGCAGGGCGGTGATGAGCCACGACTGTAAACTGGCACAGTTCAGAAGGAGACTGATTAGCCACCATTGTATCCTGGCGCAAATCAGCAGGAGAGTGATGAGCCACCACTGTACCCTGGACCAGGTCAGCAGGAGGACAGTGATGAGCCACCACTGTAACCTGGCACAGGTCGGCAGGAAGATAGTGATGAGCCACCTCTGTAACCTGGTATAGGTCAGCTTGAGGACAGATATGAGCCACCACTGTAACCAGGCACAGGTCAGCAGTAGGAGAGCGATGAGCCACAATGGTACCCTGGCACAGGACAACAGGAGCACAGTGATGAGCCACCAGTGTACCCTAGCATAAGTCAGCAGGAGAAAACTGATGAGCCACCACTGTACCCTGGCACAGGTCAGCAGAAGGAGAGTGATGAGCCACATCTGTACCCTGCCAGAGGTCAGCAGGAGAGTGATGAGCCATCACCCTAGCACAGGTCAGCAGGAGGACAGTGATGAGACACCACTACACCCAACACAGGTCAGCAGGAGGAACGTAATTAGCCACCACTGTACCCTGGCACAGGTCAGCAGGAGGTAAGTGTTGAGCCACCACTGTACCCTGGCACAGGTCAGCAGGAGGACAGTGATGAGCTTCCACTGAACCCTGGCACAGGTCAGCAGGAGGGCAGTGATGAGCCACCACGGCACCCTAGCACAGATCAACAGGACAGTGATGAGCTACCACTGTACCTTGGCTCAGGTCAGCAAGAGTACAGTGATGAGCCACGACTGTAACCTGGCACAGGTTAACAAGAGGCCAGTGATGAGACACAACTGTAACATGGCACAGGTCAGCAGAAGGAGAGTGATGAGCCACCATAGTAAGCTGGCAGTGGTCAGCAGGAGAGTGATGAGCCACCACTGTACCCTGGCACAGGTCAGCAGGACGGCAGTAATGAGCCACCACGGTACCATAGCACAGGTTAGCAGGAGGACAGTAATGATCTACTACTGTACCCTGGCACATGTTAGCAAGATGACAGTGATGATCTACCACTGTAACCTGGCACATGTCAGCAGGAGGGGAGTGATGGGTCACCACTCTTCCCTGGCACAGGTCAGTAGATAGTGTTGAGCCACCACTTTACCCTACCACAGGTCAGGAAGAGGACAGTAATGAGCCACCACTGTAACCTGGCATAGGTCAAAAGGAGGGCAGTGATGAGCCACCACTGTACGTTGGCACAGGTCAACAGGAGGATAGTGATGAGCCGCCACTGTACCCTGGCACAGGTCAGCATGAGGACAGTTATGAGCCACCACTGTACCCTGGCATAGGTCAGCAGGAAGACAATGAAGAGCCACCACTTTAACCTGGCAGAGGTCAGCAGTAGGACAGTGATGAGCCACCACTGTACCCTAGCATAGGTCAGCAGGACAGTGATGAGCCACCACTGTAACATTGCACAGGTTAGCAGGACAGTGATGAGCCAACTCTGTAACCTGCCTCAGGTCAGCAAAAGGAGAGTGATTAGCTACAACTGTTCCCTGGCACAGGTCGGCAGGAAGACAGTGACGAGCCATCACTCTACCATTGCACAGGTCATCAGTTGGACAGTGATGAGCCAACACTCTACATTTACTCAGGTCAGCAAAAGGAGAGTGATGAGCCAAATTTGTACCCTGCCACAGGTCAGCAAAAGGAGAGGGATTAACCATCACTGCACCGTAGCATAAGTCAGCAGGGGGACAATGATAAGCCACCACTGCACCCTAGCTCAGGTTAGCAGGAGGACAGTGATTAGCCACCACTCTACCCTGGCACATGTTAACAGGAGGACAGTGTTGAGCTCCCACTGTACCCTAGCACAGGCCAGCAAGAGGACAGTGATGACCCACCGCTGTAACCTGGCACAGGTCAGCATGAGTGCAGAGATGAGCCACCACTGTAACCTGGCACAGGTCAGCAGAAGGAGACTGATGAGCCACCACTGTAACCTGGCACAGGTCAGCAGAATAAGAGTGATGAGCCACCACTCTACCCTGGACCAGGTCAGCAGGAGGACAGTGATGAGCCACCACTGTAACCTGGCACAGGTCAGCAGGAGGACAGTGATGAGCCACCATTGTAACCTGGCACTGGTCAGCAAAAGGAGAGTGATGAGCCAAAACTGTACCCTGGCACAGGTCAGCAGGAGGACAGTGATGAGCCAACACTGTAACCTGGCACAGGTCAGCAGGAGGACAGTCATGAGCCACCAATGTAACTTGCCACAGGTCAGCAGAGAGTGATGAGCCACCACGTTAGAATGGCACAGGTCAGCAGGAGGACAGTGGTGAGCCACTACTGCATCCTAGTACAGGTTAGCAGGAGGACAGTGATGAGCCACCAATGCACCCAACGCAGGTCACCAAAAGGAGAGCGATGAGCTACATCTGAACCCTGGCAGAGGGCAGCAGGTTAGGGAGAAGCCATCACTGCACCCTAGCACAGGTCAGCAGGAGGACAGTGATGAGCCACCAATGTACCCAAGACAGGTCAGCAGGAGGACGGCGATGAACCACCACTGTACCCTAGCATAAGTCAGCAGGAGGTCACTGATGAGCCACCACTGTACCTTGACACAGGTCAGAAGGAGAGTGATGAGCCACATCCGTACCCTAGCAGAGGTAAGCAGGAGAGTGATGAGCCATCACTTCACCCTAGCACAGGTCAGCAGGACAGTGATGAGCCACAACTACACCCTACACAGGTCAGCAAGAAGACAGTAATTAACCACCACTGTACCCTGGCACAGGGCAGCAGGAGGGCAGTGATGAGCTTCGACTGTACCCTGGCACATGTCAGCAAGAGGGTTGTGATGAGCCATCACGGCACCCTAGCTAGGTCTACAGGAGGACAGTGATGAGCTACCACTGTACCTTAGCTCAGGTCAGCAAGAGTACAGTGATGAGCCACCACTATAACCTGGCAGAGGTCAACAGGAGGGCAGTCATGAGCCACAACTGTAACGTAGCACAGGTAAGCAGAAGGAGAGTGATGAGCCACCATAGTAAGCTGGCACAGGTAAGCAGAAGGAGAGTGATGAGCCACCACTGTACCCTGGCACAGGTCAGCAGAAAGAGAGTGATGAGCCACCAAGTTACCCTGGCACAGGTCAGCAGGAGGACAGTGGTGAGCCACAACTGCATCCTAGTACAGGTTAGCAGGAGGACAGTGATGAGCCACCACTGTACGCTGGCACAGATCAGCAAGAGGGCAGTGATGAGCCACCATTGTACCATGGTACAGGTCAGCAGGACATTGATGAGCTACCAATGTATCTTGGCACAGGTCAGCACTAGGGCAGTGATGACCCACCACTGCACCCTAGCACAGGTCAGCAGGACATTGATGAGCTACCACTGTACCGTATCACAGGTCAGCAAGAAGACAGTGATAAGCCTCCATTGTAACCTTGCACGGGTCAGCAGGAGGGAAGTGATGAGCTACCATTGTAACATGGCAATGGTCAGCAGAAGGAGATTGATGAGCCACCATTATAACTTGGCACAGGTCAGCAGAGAGTGATGAGCCACCAGGGTACCCTGGCACAGGTCAGCAGAAGGACAGTGATGATCCACCACTGTAACATGGCACAGGTCAGCAAGAGGACAGTAGTGAGCCAACACTGTAACCAGGCAGAGGTAAGAAGGAAAGTGATGCGCCACTACTGCATCCTAGCACAGGTCAGGAGGAGGACAGTGATGAGCCATCACTGTACCCTGAGACAAGTCAGCAGGAGGGAAGTGATGAACCACCACGGCACCCTAGTACAGGTCACCAGGAGGACAGTGTTGCCCTGAGACTGTACACTAGTTCATGTCAGCAAGAGGACAGTGATGAGCACACCACTGTACCCTGGCAGAGGTACACAGGAGAGTGATGAGCCACCCCTCTACCCTGGCAGAGGTCAGCAGAAGGAGAATGATGAACCATCACTGTACCCTGGCACAGGCCAGCAAGAGATTGATGAGCCATCACTATACCCTAGCACATGTCAGCAGGAGGTCAGTGATGAGCAAACACTGCACCCTAGCACAGGTCAGCAAGAGGACAGTGATGAGCAACCACTGTCCCCTGGCACAGGTCAGCAGGAGGGCAGTGATAAGCCACCACTGTACCCTTGCACAGGTCAGCAGGAGGACAGTGATAAGCCACTTCTGTACCCTGGCACAGGTCAGCAGGAGGACAGTGATGAGCCACCACTGTACCCTGGTACAGGTCAGCAGGAGGGCAGTGATGAGCCACCACTGTAACCTAGCAAACGTCAGTAGCAGGAAAATTATGAGCCATCACTGTAAATTGGCACAGGACAGCAGGAGGGCAGTGATAAGCCACCACTGTAAGCTAGAGCAGGTCAGGAGAAGGAGAGTGATGAGCCACAACTGTACCATGGTACAGGTCAGCAGGAGGACAGTGATGAGCCACCACTGTACCCTAGCAGAAGTCAGGAGGAGAACAGTGATGAGCCACCACTGTAACAAGGCACAAGTCAGCACTAGTGCAGTGATGAGCCACCACTGTAATCTTGTACAGGTTAGCAGGAGATTGAGGAGCTAACACTTTACCCTGGCACAGGTCATCAGGAGGACAGTAATGAGCCACAATTATACCCTGGCAGATGTTAGCAGGAGGACAGTGATTAGCCACCAATGTACCATGGCAGAGGTGATCTGAAGAAGAGTGATGAACCACCTCTGTACACTAGCACAGGTCAACAGGAGGAGAGTGATGAGCCACCACTGTAACCAAGTACAGGTCAGCAAAATGAGAGTATTGAACCATCACTGTACACTAGCACATTTCAGCAGGAGAACAGTGATGAGCCAACACTGTACTCTGGCACAGGTCAACAAGAGGGCAGTGATGAGCCATCACAGTAACCTGGCACAGGTCAGCAGGAGGGAGGTGATGAACCACCACTGTACACTTTCACAGGTCAGCAGGAGGATATTAATGAGCCACCACGTAACCTGGCACAGGTTAGCAGGAGGACAGTGATAAGCCAACACTATACCCTCGCACAGGACAGCAGGAGGGCAGTGATGAGCCAACTCTGTACCCTGGCACAGGTCAGCAGGAGGACAGTGATCAAACACCACTGTAACCTGGCACAGGTCAGCAGGAGGACAGTGATGAGCCACCACTGTACCCTGCCAGAGGTCAGCAGGAGAACACTGATGAGCCACCCCTGTAACCTGGCACAGGTCAGCAGGAGAGTGATGGGCCACCACTTTACCCTAGCACAGGCCAGCATAAGGACAGTAATGAGCCACCACTGTATCTTAGCAGTGGTCAACAGTAGGACAGTGATGAGCCACCACTGTAATCTGGCCCAGGTCAGCAGAAGGAGAGTGATGAACCATCACTGTACCCATAGTACAGGTTAGCAGGAGGACAATTATGAGCCATCACTGTAACCTGGCACAGGACAGCAGGAGGACGGTGATGAGACACCACTCTAACCTGGCACAGGTCAGCAGGAGGGAGTGATGAGCCACCACTGTACCCTGACACAGGCCACCAGGAGGACAGTGATGAGCCACCACTGTTCCCTGGCACAGATCAGCAGGAGGACAGTGATGAGCCACCACTGAACTTGGCACAGGTTAGCAGGATGGCAGTGATGAGCCACCACTGTACCCTAGCAGAGGTCAGCAGGCAGACTGTGATGAACCACCGATGCACCCTAGCACAGGTCAGCCGGAGGACAGAAATGAGCTACCACTCTACCCTGGCACAGGTCAGCAGGAGGACAGTGATGAGCCACAACTGTTCCCTGGCACATGTCAGCAGGTGGGCAGTGATGAACCACCACTGTAACATGGCACAGGTCAGAAGAAGGAGAGTGATTAGCTACCATTGTAACCTGGCAAAGGTCAGCGGAAGGAGAGTGATGAGCCACGATTGTAACCTGGGAGAGGTCAGCAGGAGAGTAATGAGTCACCACTGTTCCCTGGCACAGGTCAGGAGGACAGTGATGAACCACCACTGTACCCTGAAACAAGTCAGTAGGGGGGCAGAGATGAACCACCACTGCACCCAACACAGAACAACAGGAGGACAGTGATAAGCCACCACAGCACCTTGGCACATGTCAGCAGGAGGGCAGTGATAAGCCGCCATTGTACCCTGGCACAGGTCAGTAGGACAGTGATGAGCTACTAATGTACCCAGGCACAGGTCAGCAGGAGGACAGTGATGAACCACCACTGCACCCAACACAGGACAACACGAGGACAGTGATAAGCCACCACAGTACCCTGGCACATGTCAGCAGGAGGGCAGTGATGAGCCACCATTGTACCTTTGCACAGGTCAGCAGGACAGTGATGAGCTACCAATGTACCCTGGCACAGGTCAGCAGGAGGGCAGTGAAGAGCCACCAGGGCACCCTAGCACAGGTCAGTAGGAGGACAGTGAAGAGCTACCACTGTACCCTACCACAGGTCAGCAAGAGGACAGTGATGAGCCATCACTGTACCCTGGCACAGGTTAGCAGGAGGGCAGTGATGAGCCACTACTTTACCCTGGCACAGGTCAGCAGGAGGACAGTGATGAACCACCACTGTACCCTGGCAGAGGTCCGCAGGAGGGCAGTGATGAGCCACCAGTTTATCATGGAATAGGTCAGCAAGAGGACAGTGATGAAACATCACTGTACCTTTGCACAGGTCAGCAGGAGTGCAGTGATGAGCCACCACTGTAACTTGGCTCAGGTTAGCAGAAGGTGAGTGATGAGCCACAAATGTACGCAGAAACTGGTCAACAGGAGGATAGTGATGAGCCACCAATTAACCCTGGCACAGGTATGCAGGAGGATAGTGATGAGCCACCACTGTACCCTGGCACAAGTCAGCAGAAGGAAAGTGATGAGCCACATCTGTAACTTGGCACACGTCAGCAGAAGAAGAGTGATGAACCATCACTGTACCCTAACACAGGTCATGAGTAGGACAGTGATGAGCTACGACTACACCCTAGCACAGGTCAGCAGGAGAACAGTGATGAGCCACCACTTTACCGTGGCACAGGTCAGCAGGAGGGCAGTGATGAGCCACCAGTGTAACCTGGCACAGGTCAGAGGAAGGAGAGTGATGAGCCACAACTGTACGCTGAAACAGGTCAGCAGGAGGACAGTGATGAGCCACCACTGTACCTTGGCACAGGTCAGCAGGAGAATAGTGATGAGCCACCACTGTACCCTGGCACAAGTCAGCAGGAGAGTGATGAACCAAATCTATACCATGGCGCATGTCATCAGAAGGAGAGTGATGAGCCATCACTGTGCCCTAGCACAGGTCTGCAGTAGGACAGTGATGAGCCACCACTGCACCCTAGCACAGTTGAGCAGGACAGTGATGAGCCACCACTGTACCCTGCCACAGGTCAGCAGGAGGGCAGCGAAGAGCCACCAAAGTACCCTGGCACAGGTCAGCAGGAGGACATTGTTGAGCCACCAATGCACCCTAACACAGGTCACCAGGAGGACAGAGATGAGCCACAACTTTACCCTGGCACAGGTCAGCAGGAGGGTAGTGTTGAGCCACCAATGTACTCTAGCACAGGTCATCAGGTGAACAGTGATGAGCCACCACTGTACCCTAACACGAGTCAGCATGATTTCAGTGATGAGCCACTATTGTACCCTTGCACAGGTTAGCAGGAGGACAGTAATGTAACCTGGCACAGGTCAGCAGAAGGAGAGTGATGAGCCACCACTGTACCCTGGCACAGGTCAGCAGGAGAACAATGATGAACCACAACTGTACCCTGACACAAGTCAGCAGGAGGACAGTGATGGGCCGTCAATGTAACCTGGCACAGGTCAGCAGGAGGGCAGTGATGAGGCACCACTGTAACATGGCACAGGTCAATAGAAGCAGAGTGCTTAGCCACCATTGTAACCTGGCACAGGTCAGCATAAGGAGAGTGATGAGCCACCACTGTACCCTGGCACAGGAAAGCAGGACTACAGTGATGAGTCACCACTGTACCCTGGCACAGGTCAGCAGGAGAACAGTGATGAGCCAGAACTTTATCCTGGCAAAGGTCAGCAGGAGGACAGTGATGATCCGCCAATGTACTCTGGCACAGGTCCACAGAAGGAGAGTGATGAGCCGCATCTGTACCCTGTCAGAGGTCAGCAGGAGAGTGATGAGCCATCACTGCATCCTAGCACTGGTCAGCAGGAGGGCAGTGATGAACCACCACTGCACCCAACACAGGACAGCAGGAGGATAGTGATAAGACACCACAGTCCCCCAGCACATGTCAACAGGAGGGCAGTGATGAGCCAAAATTGTACCCTGTACAGGTCAGCAGGACAGTGATGAGCTACCAATTTACCCTGGCACATGTCAGCAGGAGGGCAGTGATGAGCCACCACGGCACCCTAGCACAGGTCAGTAGAAGGACAGTGATGAGTTACCAGTGTACCCTAGCACAGGTCAGAGGACAGTGATGAGACACCAATGTAACCTTGCACAGGTCAGCTGGAGGGAAATGATTAGCTACCACTGTAACATGGCACAGGTCAGCAGAAGGAGATTGATGAGCCACCCTGTAACCTGGCAATGATCAGCAAAAGGAGAGTGATGAGCCACAACTGTTCTCTGGCACAGGTTAGCAGGAGGATAGTGATGAGCAACCACTGTAACCTGGCACAGGTCAGCACAAGGACAGTCATGAGCCAACACTGTAACCTTGCACTGATCAACAGGAGAGTGATGAGCCACCACTGCACCCTCGCAAAGGTCAGCAAGATGACAGTGATGAGTCACCACTGTACCCTGACACAAGTCAACAGGAGGGCAGTGATGAGCCACCACGGAACCCTAGTATAAGTCACCAGGAGGACAGTGATGAAGTACCACTGTACCCTAGTTCATATCAGCAAGAGGACAGTGATGACCCATGACTGTAACAGTGCACACTTCAGCAAGAGGACAGTGATAAGCCACCACTTTAACATGGCATAAGTCAGCAGAAGGAGAATGATGAGCCACCATTGTAACCTGGCATGGGTCAGCAGAAGGAGAGTGATGAGCCACCACTGTACCTTGGCACAGGTCAGCGGGAGGAATGTAATGATCCACCACTCTAACCTGGCACAGGTCAGCAGAAGGAGAGTGAGTAGCCACCACTGTAACCTGGCATAGGTCAGCAGAAGGAGAGTGATGAGCCACCACTGTACACTGGTACAGGTCAGGAGAAGGACAGTGATGAGCCACCATTGTACCCTGGCACAGGTCCGCAGAAGGAGAGTGATGACCCACCCGTGTACCCTGGCACAAGTCAGCAGAAGGAGAATGATGAGCCATCACTGTACCCTGGCACAGGTCAGCAGGAGAGTGATGAGCCATCATCGTACCCTAGCATAGGTCAGCAGGAGAACAGTGATGAGCAACCACTTCACCCTAGCACAGGTCAGTAGAAGGACAGTGATGAGCCAACATTGTACCCTGGCATAGGTCAGGAAGAGGGCACTGATGAGCCACCACTGTACCTTGGCACTGGTCAGCAGGAGGACTTTGATAAGCCACCACTGC